>JAAVTI010000830.1:0-19256 GCA_011947335.1 Phytophthora constricta
CGGCAATGCAGTCAGCTCACGCTAAGCGGTGGCACGAAGCAGCAAAATCGGAATACAAATCCCTTATGGATAACAGGACATGGATATTAGTTCCCCGTCAAAAGGACGAAAAGTCCTTACAAGCCGATGGGTCTTTGTTGTAAAGTATACCGGCACAGGCGAAATCGACCTTTAAAGCGCGTCTAGTGATCAAAGGATTCCTACAGGAATATGGCATTGATTACAACGAGATTTTCTCTCCTGTTATCAGGATGGAGGTACTCAGACTTCTTCTCACGATTGCCGCTCTGCTCAATCTTGAAATTCACCAAATGGATGTGAAAACGGCATTCCTTAACGGCTATCTGGAAGAGGAAATCTACATGGCTCAACCGGAAGGTTTCCAAATCCCGGGCAAGGAGCTTGTGTGCAAACTCCTTAAGAGCCTATACGGGTTGAAACAAGCTCCCCGTGTCTGGTACCTTACGTTGTCTGCCTTCCTTGTGAGTCTTGGGTTTCACAAACTCATAAAGGACAGTTGTGTTTTCAAACGCACACTTGACGGTGTCGCATGCTACATCGCCGTGTACGTAGATGACCTTTTGATCATAGCGCCGACCCCAGCTCACGTGAATGAGTTAAAATCCGCCCTGAAGCAGCGGTTCTCCATGACAGATTTAGGGAGGTGAAGTTCCTACTCGGTTGGTCCATTCAACGTGACCGCAAGAACCGAACGATTTTCATCCACCAGCACAAGTATGCTACGAAGGTCATTGACCGCTTCAGCGACTACATTCCGTACCCAATAGCAACACCAGCAGAGCGGAACGCTAAACTCTTCACTAGCAGCCAGCCCAGCAGTGAGTCAGAGAAAGATGCGATGAAAGATATCCCGTATCGCGAAGCCGTTGGCAGTATCATGTACCTCATGGTAGGCACTCGACCCGACATGGCATTCTACATGCGCGAGGTCAGTCAATTCCTAGCTAATCCGGGAATGGAGCACTGGAAAGCAGTTGTTCGAGGTCTTAAGTATTTATCAGGAACGAAGGACTATGGCATTCTCCTGGGTGGATCACAAGATACAACACCTGAAAACATAGCTGATAAGCTAATAGCATACAGTGACTCCGACTATGCCAACTGCCCCGACACGAGACGTTCTGTCGGTGGATATGTGACTATGCTAGCGAACAGTCCAATCTCATGGCTTTCGCGAAAACACCACACTGTGGTTCTCTCTACAACTGAGGCAGAGTACATCGCCTTATGTCACTGCATGCAAGAGATGATCTTTCTTAAAATCCTCCTGCAAGAATTAGGGTTTACCACCAAGCGTGCAAATGTCATCCATGAGGACAACCAGAGCTGCATCAAAATCTGCTATAACCCCGAGTTTCACGGAAGATCAAAGCACATTCATGTTCGCTATTGTTTTGTGCAAGAAAAAGTAGAGCGACACGAATTCACCGTTGCATACTGCAAGACCACAGATATGGTGGCTGATATTTTCACAAAAGCCTTAGATAAGCATCAGTTTAGAAAACTAAGGACCATGCTCGGGATGCATTCCCTCGATGCTCACTCCGGTCATTCCGTATAGCGTACGAGTAAAAGGCTAATGCATGAAGCGTGCCAAATTTGTTGCGTTCATTTCCTTTTCCCACTGGGCTTTTGGTTTTTTGTTCGCTTAAGGTTTTTCCTCGTTGAGGTTTCCCTGGTATAATACCGAATTACTTAGGCACATGCAGATTAATACCATGCACAGACACAGATCGCTAGGAAAAGTTCATTATTGGTAGGACAAACCCGCGAAATTCCTACCAACTCCTACATCTATCCCTGCGAGAAGACGATGACAGGACGAACGAACGATATGAAGTTTATCCACTCATCCGCCGACGACACTGGCACACCTTCACCCGAGTCAAAGATAAGACGGTGGCCCTTGCAAACGGTGAGGACGATGGCATGACCAACGAAGCTGTGGTTATATGCTGCAACGAGGTAGACACCATCACATAGGTCAACCTCTTCCAGTACACGCGCTCCGCGCCGCCCAGCGATGGCGAAATTGTTGTTTGCAATTGCGTTGTAAACGAAGTCGCGTCCATCATCACGTAACTGGCGCAAAAATACCAAGAACATTTTCCAGGATGTGCCTTTTGAAAGATCCAAACCGTAGTGCTGCAACTCGTCCATGACAAACTTGTCGATGTCGTGCTGGGTCACTACATCAGGGCGACCAGCCAACTCTGCAGCACGCTTAAATGCTACGAACATGCACAGACCTTCCATATTTGCTGCAATTGTACGCTGTCCAAATCCATCATCTTTGCAGAAGTCATCAAAGCTGGCAACATCCGAAACTTTCCATCTGTCCACGAGATCCAGCTCTTGCGTAAAACCATCCTGAATAAGCGGTCCGCGCGGCTCCCAAGTGCGCTGGTAGTACCGCCTACTGCAGCGAGCTCGATTGAGCCAGAGTACACGATACTCAAAGCCGCGGCTGGAAAGACGCCTGTCAATTACACGAGCAACATGCCACGCTGCCTTTGTTGTTGCATAAGTACACGTGACCGTGACTCTACTACTGCCGTAATTCTTGCCGTAGATGCGCCAGTAAAGGTACTGTGAGGCGATCGACTCGCTAGTAGCTGCCTGGCCTGTGGCAGTAGAGCCAGTTGTGTCAACTATAGTGCATTCGGTGGCAGTAGTCACGCTACTAGTCACATGTCTAGTGGCAGCAGTCACAGATGAGGCCACGTCATTGAAGACCCCCGCTTTAGTGACATCATGCGGGGAGACCAACGAGGAAGCCCGATCAACTGGCTCCGTGGTTGTCTCTCTCTTTGCAGCGCAACTCGAGTCCTCCCTTGCGTCGTGACTCGATCTCGGCACCACACACTTGCCTGGCACAGTCTTGTGACTCTCACGTCCGACGCGCTTGACGGCCCCACCTCGGTTTGCGATCCGCTTCCGAGCTGCTGACCTGTTCCGTCTCTTGGGGTCCTTGCTCTTCGCAGACGCAGCACTGGCCGCCACGCCACTTGGAGGCGCGACGCCTGTCACCCACAATCTCACCATGGCAGTCTTGGCGTCCCTATTTCACTCGCACCCTGAGCGCAAGGACGAATTCGGGATCGGCTCCCAAGACACTCCAGGCGATAATGCAGGTTCCAGACTGAAAGGTCACTACAGAGAAAAGTCTGATATCTGCTTACTCATGAAGTTGCATATCTCAGAGATCTATGCAAAGATGCAGGGAGGCTGTTGAGACTGCACCTTTACAAAGATACGGTTTCGTACCTGTCTATATTGATACCAGTGAACTTCACTATAGTATTACTCAGCACTAGTTTAGTTTCCAGTAGCCAACCATTTGGTTGGCGCTTGGTACGCACTCTAAACTGCTCTAATGAACTTACTTCGTTTTTCGACGCCTACAACCAACATCTCTTCTTTCCACTCTCCATCGCTTCAGATTAACCTCTTCATAGAGCGAACGGCAACCGAAGCGGCGACAGTAGCCATGGCCGTGACAGCACGAGCTTCGTTGCAAGAATCGTCCTTCGGCTCTTTGAGAAGTGGAGCAACGTCAGCATCGGGTGTGGTTAGTGATCAGGGTGCTCGGTTGAAGTCAAATACTAGCGTTGACGGTCAGTTCGATCAGTACGATGACGATCCATACAGCGACGAAAACGACCGAGAACGTGGCGGACGCGATAGCAGCAACGCAACGGAGATTCTATTGCAGACCGACGCCAGAGAACAGGCTCTGGTGCAAGTTCCGCTGCAAGCCCCACTAATTGAGTCTGACCAAGCGACTCTTCCAGCACCACCCAGTCTACCGATGTCTATCCCACGACAGCCCCAACCGTTTGCTCGACCACCAGCGAACTGCTGTCCCATTTGCTGCGGACTTCTAACATCGCATCCGTTGCACCTCGACACGATGGAGCATTTGCAGCAGATGCTGCTACTCCAACTCTTCTTACGCTTTGTGCCACTGGACGCGTTCTCGTTCTACTTCAGCCCGATGGACTTTCGCATCCAGCGCCGATGGCTCGCCAAGATTCCGCCCGTGAATTTAAGTCGTCGTGCGCCTAATGCCGTGCCGGACACAGCTTTCGACGTTGCCGCGCGCACTCTCGTCGCAGATATCGCGTCTGCGTTCTCACTCGTCTGCTTTTTGCCATCCGAGCAAGGACTCAGCGCACAAGGAGTAACAATGTATACAGCGCCAGCTTTAGTGACGACAGATCGTGCTCGTGAGCAAATGGTTCTCCGAACATGTGCGGATCTGATGTTGGACGCGTTCTCGTCGCTGCGCGTGCAACAGATCCTGACGTCGATCGCTTCTGTTGAAACTCGTACTGGTGTTGAAACCAACACACGAGGGCAAATACCTTCTCGTGCTACATCAGCGTTGTGCGAGCAGTTCAGTCAGGTGGTAGCGGATCTCTATGATGAGTTGACGCAGATGCTAACTGCTCGCAGCAACAGCAATTCTCAGTTTGGCCAGCTCGACCGTCTCGGGCATTCCAGTCGTTCCGGTCATTTCGACGACAACGTTTGTGTTTCAGAACTTGTGGACGATATCCTGTCGTTGATTTATGCTGAACCGAGGTACCAGTGGCTACGAGATGCGGCCTCGGCGCTGCTGCTTCGCAAAGGCGACACGCTGGAGGTTGCAGCTCAGCAACTGTTTCGGGCGCTCGTGGCACAGACTCAGCAAGCTCAGGGTTATGCAGTGAGATGGGAGGTGGCAACACCATTATATCGACAAGGAACAGAAGTCCCATCTACAAGAGAAGTGTTGGAGGCAGCCTCGAGAGATAAGTCAAGTGTTTTGACTCAAGGAACGGATCCAAGTACACCGTCCACCCTTATTAGTCGTGCGACTTAATTAGTCGTGGGTCGTACCTAATGAGTATTTAAGGTTCGAACACCACATTTAGTCGTGCACCACATTTAGTCAGTGCACCATCCGAGGGATGACTGGTGTCGGTGGATCGGTCATCAGCAGGACTCTTCGTTGTAGTGAGACCACTATCAGAAACGATGGCAGACGGAAAACGAAACCTGCAACACGTTGTCCCCGTCAGCAGCCGCGTGCAGTGTGTAGAATGGATGGAAATAGACGCAGCAATCAACGGAGATGATGGCCTATTTGGCCGCGCTGTCGCCCACTTTCTCACTATGTTTTGCTCAGATAAGAGACGGGTGAACCTTAACAAGGCCCGCGATTGGTGGAAGAAAAGAGAGACAACTCGCCTCAAGCTGGAGAACAAGAAGCAGCTGATGTACGCCAGCAGCGTACGAGGATCCCGACAGCAGTTTGTGGTCAAAGCCCTCGGGGGTCGAGGAAGGCGGCTCGAATCTCAATGGGAATGGCTCTATCCACAGCTGCTGAGCGAGTTTGTAAGGCTTCGAAGCGCCGGTGCTAAGTTTTCCGTCCGCCTCGTAGTTGACATGGCTACATTTCTCATCGAGACAGCGACCACCCTATCTACAACAAGACCTTCAGCATTCGGGGGTGCTTTTTGTGAGAAGGTGACGGAGCGTCGAGTGCAGGACTTTATGGAGCGCTTTAATATAGTCTATCGTCGACTAAAAGGCAATAAGCAGGTCAGCGAAGAGAAACAGCTCCAGATCGACATTTCTATAGCGGAGCACCTCGGCCGGCTCAAGCGGCAGTTCGACGACAAACCATCGACCCAGACCAAATCTACAATATGGATGAGAGTCACTTCGTAATTGACCTCGACGATGGCAAGACCCTGGATTTCCAAGGCACCGAAGAGGTCAAGTATCGCAAAATTGTTTCTGGTACGTCCGTATTTTTTGTTTGTTTAATTTTTGTTTTTGCTGACTCATCTGCTGACTCATCTGATATATTGCAGGAAGGGAGGGAATAACGATGTGCGTGTTGCTAAAAGGAGAATTGAATGCAAAAGTGCTGTGCCCAATGCTTATATTCAAGAATGTAAACTCAAGCCATCCCATTCAAGGCCTCCCCGACTCAGTCAGCGGCGTGTGCTACCGTAGCACCCCAGCGCATTCATTAACAACGCTATAATGATGGAATGGCTGTGCGAGGTGCACTGTTGGGGTCCTGGCGGACCTTTTGTTGGCGAGCGCACCCTCTGGATGGACAACGCGAGCGGACATTCTGGTCAAGACGCGCAGACAGCTGCAAAGGCACTCCGAACAAGCGTTCAGTTCTTCCCTCCAAACGCAACCGACCGCGTCCAGCCCGCTGACCGTTTCCCGATACAACGTATTAAAGCCCATTGGCGCCGCTTGTGCGAGGCGCGCAATATGAAAGCGATCCGTGAAGGAAAGTGGGCCACCAAGTCGGGCGCCCTGGCGAATCCTGGAAAGCAGTTCTTTTTGGAGACGGCGGCCGAGTGTGTCCGCCTCGTTAACCTTGAAAAGGACGGTAATGGGCAAAACTGGGCTAAGAAGTCCATGCTACAGTGTGGTCTCGACGTCCCTGAGGACGGCATCTGAAATTAGACCAGCTGAGCAGGAGGTTGCGCGACATAGTTGAAGCGCACTCAGTGGCGTTTGAAATGGGCTACAAAAACCCTGGTGCTCTTGCGGTAGACACACCTGACTCCACCTAATCTAGTCGTGCACCTCATTTAGTCGTGCACACAATATAGGCTGCCTTGATTTCGCTGTTCTTAGCGTTCCCCACAATTAGTAAGGGCCTGACTAATAAGCGTGGACGGTGTAGTGCCTAGAACCGCCGGTGGTTCTTGGTACCGCCTTCGGTCTCTGTTGTCCGCCTTTTTTTTCGCGCGGAGTTAGGTAGACATCTAATAGTATCCTGGTGGTGGTTCTCCTGTTTCTGCATCAGGTTTATCGCTGCTTGATGTAGTTGGATTTGTTCGCATGTTGGCGAGCGTGGATGTGTCGTTAGAAGGCTCGAGACTTTCCGTGAGAGCCGTAATGGATGACCCGGACAGGCGACCACCGCTAGAAGCTGAGTTTGGTCCAGGGTTCTGCACGATACTCGTGCTAGATGGGCAGCCTCGCGTGTTCGACACGTTCCCGAACGGGCTGTCAGCAGTAGCAGTGGGGTCTGCGTTTGGTGATCAGTGGGGTGTGAACCTGTATAAGGGCTACGTTGCTGAAGACGAGGCATCAATGGATTTGATTATGTTCACAGTACCCGAGCCCAAACTGTCTACAAGTCAGCAACTTGCTGAGCAAGGGGGAAGCAGTGAATTTGGATATCAAGAAGCCAGCCGAGGAGCTACTTTGTCATCAATGGATCCGTCAGAATGATGCGCCGATTCCGCATCAGGTTGGTGGTGGAGGAAGCAGTTCATGGGAGTGAAGTTGGGGAGAGTCGGGTGTCAGTCTACGTCGAAATATCCTCCGCTCAGATTGAAAGGAACGGGTCTCAGTCGAACTTTTCCACTCAACAAATAGTGAAAAAATTGACATTGCAGTCGTGGTGTCCGACGCTCGAGCTGGGTGCGTCATTTGTTGGCATCGACGACTCGTTGTAGTCGTGTCCCGGGGCGGGGATGCTAGAACGCTTGGGTTCGAAGCAGCCCGCGGAACGAAGTAACCCTCGAGCTTCGCACTGGGGAACGCCCCGAGGTAGGTCGTGTGGTACACCTCCAGGTACGCCAAGTCGTCGCTAGCCAGCAGTAGAAGTCCTTCGCACAGTTAGATGTAAAATATACGTCGATTAAAGTCGGTTAGCGGTTCCTGTTCCTGTTCCTGTTCCTGTTCCTGTTCCTGTTCCTGTTCCTGTTCCTGTTCCTGTTCCTGTTCCTGTTCCTGTTCCTGTTCCTGTTCCTGTTCCTGTTCCTGTTCCGTCCCGAGCCTATGACAAAGGCAAGTCAAGCTCAAAGCAAAGAGAAAGTGATCCCTCGAGCAAGTGGCGGCGGGCGGCCCTCGACCAACCTGTGGGCACGACACCCCTTCTTCTTCTCCGAAGCACACTCCTTGGCACGCCATCCGTCCTTGCACACGTACACCCGTCCCCATCCAAGCCACGCACAGCTCCAGGCCAACATGCCACCCGTCCCCGCCGTCATCCATCCGCGCAGCTCCTCACAGCAGTCATCCGCTCCCGCCTTGGTCCGCAAGATGACGCGAGATCGGTACTCAGGCCTTCCACTGGCCCGAAACAGGGGCCACAGCTGATTGGCTCGCCCTGTTGCCCAATGGACGCGCTGTACCCACTGTACCAGGCACGCCTGTACCCATTCGCTGAGGATCCCGATCCGGGACAATTGCTGTTGCCGTACGTTTCAGAAATCTGGTGTGGTATCTCATTTATTAACTGGAAAAGTTTTCTGAAATCAATCAACTAATTATCTGTTGCTTGTGCACTACGCTGGAGAATCTGTTTGCCAACTTCCAGCATGGTTATCGGTCAGATTAATCGAAAAGACCACTTGAAGTATGTGTGTCGGAATGATTGTCGTAGAAGTTTGGAAAAGATGGAAAAGATGGAAGGAAGATTGCAGCACAAACGGATTGTATGACTCATACAATTCGTTGTACATAATACAGTACTTCTATGAGTCTTGAAAGCATCCTGCTGCGCTTCATTGTTCGAGACCAATCGATGTACGTCGCCAGCAAATTAATACTGCTGGACATGATGGTGCGCAAGGAGGATGCTGCGATCAAATGATCTGGCTTGTACACCCCGCCGTGGTTGTACAAATATCGACACTTTCAAGTGCCCAATTCATCCTATGAATCCAGTCTGCTGCTGTCACCTGAATCAAACAAGCCGTTGCTGCTATTGCACGGGGTGCGACCGTCGCGTCTAAGCAGGAATTATATTGTTGGACTCATTTTTTCCGTAGCACCAACGCGCAACTGAATATTCGAGGTAACTTCATCATTGCTGGAATGTGGAACTTGCATATTTTTGTTGGCCAAGTCATGTGTCTTTGGGATCCCAGAGGCGCTCGCGAGACAAGTTGCACTTACATGTATAATATGTAATTGCATAAAAAAGCACGTTGTTGCCGTCGCCTGTCTCTTCGTCACAGTTAAAGTCATTTTGGATCGTTTTCCATTGAATTACGACCGAATCTGCGTCAATGGTGCCGTCGCCACGGGATTCATCCCAGGTGCGGTGTCGCTGCGACGCGTCCAAGTGGGTGCTCACAATAAAACAAAACGAAAACGTTATAGACTCTTAATAAAATTTTGTAAAAACGACGACGTTGACGAATGGGGTGCCCCCACTTTGGACCTGCAGCAGTATCAGCGTAAAGAGCAGATTCAGCGCGCGACGACATTTTCCCAGCGCGGCTCCATCTTCTGGGCACTGGTCGACAAGTCTGGCGATCGATAATGTCGCTGAAAGACTCGTGGTGTCAGATACTCGTATTATCTTAACAGACTACGCTTCCATAGCCTTAAAATCCACATCTCTCGCCTACTTTGCAATTGTGTCGCTTTAATCTCCACACGATTGCACGCACCACCTTTTCCTTCTTCATCAGTTGCATCCTGCATTAACCCCAGATTATTCACTGGTAAACCATCAAGGTACTGAGCGACAAACGTAGCGAGCCCAGAGAACACTGCAACCGGCGTCGCAGTAACTTGGTCCTCAATGACAGCCGTCACGATCCGGATATCTGTTTGCAAATAACGCCATCCATAATAGCACAAACATTGTTCATATCGAAGAGTTCACATGCGTATTGTACATGTACAGTACCAGGGCATTCGTACGTGGGAACTGGTTCGTGATCATATCGAGGCTTCGTTTCGAGCTCAAGATCGCTACGATTGAAATGTCTTCCTCCTCGACACCTAGAGAGCATAAAGCCTACATAACTAGATTAGAATCGGAAAAATAGAAGTGACTGTAAGCAACTAAGAGTTGATATACCGCGATGGCTTTGCTCCGCCCTCGTTGTCACCGCAAATGAACGTGAATAGCAATACTTTGCAGTTGGTGATGTTTTCGGGCACGTCCATGTGAGTGATCCGCCATTGAATTGGATTCCCAAAACCATCGAGCACCTCTTCAGCTTTGATGGAACCTGCAAGAAGTACCCGCACAAATCACAGCAGCATTAGTCACTTGTACTGAAAAAGACAATTGATTTTGTATGTATGATACGGTATTGTGGACGCATTCCGAGTTCAAACGTACCAACAGGTGACCCGTTCTCCATCTGGCTGAATATTATAGCAAAAGGAAGGGCCTCGTCGTTAAGTGCAACACCGCAAAATGCATGGTTTCGTTCCAGCACGAAGTACCGTTCACCTGCGTCTCCAATCCACTCAACTGCACGCGTTCCGAGTAGTGCGAGGGACTCTTCTAGGAGGAACCTACGGATTGTGCCAAGTTGTTAGTGCACTAGAGAACGTTCACGAGAACATTCCAATCTTACATGATGAGGCGGGTTGATGCACGATGGAAGGAGACTGAGTCTGACTGAGCGTCTCGGAGGTCGTAAGCAACACCAGCATTGCGTTGTCACAGATCTCGGTCACCGCCGTGAGCACACTGGTGACTCTCTCGAGTTTTCTCCTTCCTCCTCTTCCCTGCGCTGGGTATAACATAACGCAGAAAAGGTGGGTCCCTCTACATAAAGCCCATTTGTAGTCAGACGAGTTAACGTACAACTCCTCCTCGATGACCCGCGCCAGGATCTCCTCCCGATTTTTGTAGATATGGCTAACTGCCGCACGAGTGACCTTACTCCCTCGCGAGAGCAGCCTGCTGCTCACCGGCATTGATCCGCTCAATGATGGCACATCGCTGGGAGTGGTGTAGATAGTGAGCGCGCTTTCGAGGATTCTTTTGATTGGAGTGTGTTGATGTCGCAAAGGATGATTTCGTGGTTGCTGCAGCTCTGTCGAACACCACAGACTCTGCCAAGTCACCCTGCCATTGCATTGCTACGTCCCCTGACTCAGTACGGCAGTCGTATTCGATGTATCATCTACACCTCTTGTGGTTTCATCCTGGCGCACGCTTCGGGTAACCGGGTTCCACGCGGGGATGGGTGTTGGTCTCTGTTCGGCATAGTTCTGTGTGTGAGTCGGTGGCTGGACGAGAGAAAAGCAAAGTGCGTGTTAGTTAATATCATACGCTAGCGGCAGTTGTGTGTGCCCCTTAACTCACCAACATGTAGTATGCATCGAGGGGACAGCTTTGTCCCTGAATCCGAGTTAGCTTGGGCACCAGACATATGAGCGAAATATTTATTGAACACGGTGGGTCAGCTCAGTGGAGGGGTTCACGGGTGCAACAGTGGACGTGCAACGGGATTGGGTGCTTCACCTGCTAATAGTTGAGGCTCCATTTGACCGGGCGGTTTAGCTCACAGTCGAAAAATCAAAAGTTACAGCAGTCAACAAGGTCATACACAACAAGAACCGGCGTTGTTGCTGCGTCGTGCTTTAGCACGACAATCACGTCTGTCGACTGGAGAACCACTAGCAAGATATCCAACTACAACCGTTTTCCAGTAGAAAAATACACCCGAGCTGGTGATGCACATTGCACGCCACACAACACGTCTGCTAAACGTGGTCTTCAATGTCTGGCCCGACTGTATTCAACGTTACAATGATAAGATGGGAGCCAGCTTGCGAACCGAGCGATTCTTGCTGGCCCGGTATAAATAACATCTCAGCCGTCGCAAAAACTTCTTATGCGTGTCCAGACAGATCAGTATGACACACATTGTGCTCTGACACCATGGCGTGATGACGACGATAAATATAAGAAACACAAACAACTAGGTCTGCATAGCTACCTCATCGTCTTTCATCCCCTGGACCTCGGGTTCTGTGCATGGTACTGTACCAATGTCAGCTCACGGTGCCGCCCGCTGTGGCAGACCAATGATAAAGTCAGCTTATTCCGTTCATTTCAGATATGTTGCCCGGACACCGGAGAGACCAGATAGCGAATGCGCAGATCCACTTTAGGCAAGTGAGTTTAAAACAACTGCTGAAATATGGAGTCAAGAGCATTCTGCATGAGCAGACGTCGAGAAACCCGACTAACACCCAAGGGATTGTCTTCCTAAACGGCATGGATGCGACCATAGTTGCTGCGGCGTATATCACTGTCGTGCCAGAGGTTCAGGAGGAGAACTACGATCTGAGTAAGTACATGTTAGGATTGGTGCCTGCTACACACTTTACTCCCGTGATGTGCGCAGGACGGGGGGCAAGTACTGAACGCGATGAAGGAGGGCCCTTTATTTCCTTTAGAGGCCTGCGTTGAAAGTCAGAGATATGAAATCGACGGCAATACGTCGATGCAGCCTAGCAATTGTATCTAATGACATTTGTTTCTTCTGTCACACAAGGTTGAAGGAGCGTTTGACGTATCAGTCCCCTGGATCGACTTGCACAAGTTGGGCAGGGTCATGACTTCATGACGTTGCTTTAGTTGCACAAGCCTGTATTCAGTGAACAAAGGCTTGTGGATACTATTCACACAACTCGAGCTGACAACTCTTCATCTGTCCGTGCGATGTGTATACAGGCGCATTCATTGACAAGCTTTGGCTCTGCTCGACGTGGCTAAGAAAGCTTGACAACTGTCAGGTCATCACGGGCTTATACATATTCACAACTACATGCTCGTGCTGAGCTCGTACTCTGTCTGGAAGTTCGAGGTCAATTGCACCCTCAACACGTCGAACAGGATTGAGAGGTGCGGTGAAATAGTACTCTTGCGTCTTGGAGCCCAGGCATTTATCACTCGGATGACGGCAACCCAGCGATTAGAAACCAAGCGCAGACACCTTCATGGTTTTGGACTGTATCGAGCAAATCGAAGATCGGCGGACGTGTAGAGCACGTCTCTATAGAGCTTCTTCAACGGAGAGCGGTGAGTCACTACACCACGTGCATGTATACTCGATGGATGCAAAGTGGCTACTGCAACTACAACTACAAGTTGCAGTTGCAGTAGTTACTGTGCTGTTCGACTAAGACTTCAAGATGCCATATTGAACCCTGGGTGCAGACCAGATCACTGTCACTGCCCACGGATTCTAACAAGCAGCAGTCTTATTGATTGCACAGAGATGATGATAGCAATCTTCACCATAGGTACGTACATCTTGTATGCTCCTCCGAAGTGAGGCGCTGGGAGGCTGAAGCAAGCATTGCTGAGCTGCTTCGCACTTCAGTGTATTTTTTCGGATGACCAAGCTTGCGACTCCGTTGATTGAGATTTCAAGTGCTTGCAGACACGAGCCTTGGGAATTGTATTCCGCCAGATAACCTGCTGTGAAGGAACTAAAGCGCGACGGGGCTGCATTCGCGTGTTGATGCGGATACAAGTGATCCGTCGTGCCACTAAGGTTCAAATATTCGAGCTCCCAGCGTTTTAGAGGGGAAAATCTCCTGGAGAAGGATTCTTTTTAATTAAATTGAAGTTGTAGAGATATTTACGCGGGATTTGAATGGTTCAGCTTTATCTGCAGGTCAGCGAGCGACAACTTAAACGCGTCTGAATGGGAAGGAGCGTTGGAATGGGATCGCCCAGAAAAACATAGCGTGGTAGTGTATAGCTGCATGAAAGGAAACATTGCTGTGATTGCCGTAACTTGACGAAAACTGCCTCGAAATGTGAACTGATTTGATGCTGATGCTACAGTATCAACTAACTCGGCACTAAGCGTCCACTTATCGCAACAACGTCGTCATACTTGCTGTCACATGTGATTATAGCGAGTTCTTCACAATCGAGACAGAGTATTATCCTAGTTAAAACAGTATACAGGGCAATTCGACCACCCTGGAGAGCATGCTTGATAGCCTAGTTGGCCCCACGATCAGAAATAAAAGTTCGCTTCCTCGTCATTGTAGCGCTACAAAGTCACCAATACCTGGAATAAGGCTTTCCGAATGCGGATCTACGGCGCCATCGATTGCTGCCGTGACAATCCGAACTTCTGCTCCGCACAATTAAGCATAGTTGCAGCAACGATTAGTTCAGTGGCAAAAAGTACCAGACAGGATATTGCAACAACTGCATCGACATACGAGGAAAGCGGCTGCACACGGCAGCAACACCGTCTGAGGAGCATACGATTGTCACGAGTGTGATGTCTTTCTCAAGAGCACTCACCCCACAGAGCGCCTCAATCGCCTTGCACTCGCGCGCTCCAGTAACACACGTGGCTGTGAATAGTAGCACCTTACACGACGCAATATTGGCCGGAAGGTCCATCTGGTTCAATCGCCATTGGCGACGGCCGTGCCGGTCGACAACGGCGTCAAGGTTTGTGGCCTAACAAACACATAATCAGCAGTATCTTATTAATCAAACACATGCAACAGCTTAGCATCAACAACGGACACTACTTGTACATACCTTCGGCCGCATCACCTCGATCTGGTGGAAGCGCATAGAAAATGGGTAGCCCTCGTCACCCAGCTTGATGCCACACACTTTGTGCCGACGCTCGATTCCTGTAGCCACTTGACCAGACACAGTCGTGACCTCCACGGCTCGGGATTCCAGTCGCCCCAGCACGTCCTCGATCAGAATCCTATAACAACAGGAAGTACACGTGCACTGTCAAGTTTACCTCTTTAGGAAAAACCCACTGATTAGAACGGTCTCCACTAGTTTCGACTACTATCTCTCGGTACATCGTCGAAGTACCTGAATCTGGAAGTTGAGGCATTAAAGGCGAGGGACTGCTGTGGTGCACTCGAGCATTCACTTGGCTGCAACTCGAGTACACTTCGAAGTGAAGGAGGAGTCACAATGATGCCGAGTGGGTCTCAGGCCTTAAGGCTATTCCACTAGAACCAGTCAGTGCATTTTCTGCCACTAGAATGTGGTGATACAGGCAGACGGACACAGGATTGGCAGCTTGGACAACCTAGACTGCATCTCGACTGTCCAGGACACTCGCCCCTGCAGCTATTGGCTTCTTTTGTTGGCTCTGGTGCACATGGAGGGGCTCTGAAGAAGAGGATGTTACCCTTATAATAAAGTCTGACGCAGCTGTTGTCAGCAGGAGCGTCCGATTAGCATCTGCGGAATTGTTAGTTCGCCACCTTTTTGTCGTCACCTTTACTTAATGTTTCGGTTCCTGGCGTCGTTGCTGTCTGACCAAAGTCCTATATACATAGAATATGGATTCCTCGTCCGTAGTTGCCATTGCATTTCGACTCAGATTCTCGTAATTTACAATAGTCCATCTAATTTTGTAATACTGTATGGGGGAAACATTTTTCTTCTACCAGGATTTGCACGTGGTACAGGAGTCCTGTACAGTACAGTGTCCTGGAGTTCAGGCTGGACACCGTGTGAGGAAAGCAGGGTGACATCAAGCTGTGGCTCGCTCAAGCAAGGCAATGATTTGGCCAAATTTGGACAGATTAGGCTCTTCGCCGCGCTGTTTAACAGTTTATTAAAATGTCTGATGGCTATCGCCTTTTCTTCCACCTACATGTGTTGGGAATGATTGGCCGGTTTCCGCTGCTGCTGCATAGCCCTATTGCCAGGTGTTTCTATGAGTGACAGCATGAACGATTTCCCCTCTCGATGGAGTCGCGCGTGTGAGGTTCGGATTATCCAAAGTATTGTATTACTCACTACTACTTTTTACGTACTAATATTTATTGTATTAATACTAAGACCACGATTCTTGAAAGCTGATTTTGTATTAATCCTATTAATATGAGGTTTCGGTTTTGTATCAGATGTTGTACGCTCTCATACTTTGGCACACCGGAGGTTGTGATCGATGTATCCGAAAGTGGCACCAATTTCGTCCCTAGAAGCAGTCCGCGAGTCAAGTGATGATCCAGTCCCGTTCTCTCTTACTTCTACGGGGAGCTTATCCAACGACATCTCCGCCGGAGATCCGTTATTGGATAAATCTCATGCAGCGCAATAGCGCTTCAGCTTTTCTCTTCCAATGTTGTTAGATCTTTATGTTTTCGATCTAAAAAACGATTAGAAACATCTAAAAACATTAGCGATTCGGTCGCCACACCATCTGTGACCTTCGGAGATGCCTCGGGCGACGCGTACGTGGCCCGAACAGACACATCGGTGAGCCAGACCGCCACGAAAGCGGACACTACGCTCGTCGACACGAATGCGGTACCAGCGCAGTGCGGATGCAGCGTCCACTTAGTCCCCGACCTTTGCAGACGACACGACCGACGCAACTGGTGACCTAATCGATGCTTCCGTGCTCAGACCGACACGATGCCGCCGGTACTGATCACACCCTTCACCACTGCTCCGACAACATAGACGGAAGATGCCGAGACGCGTGCTCGTCTCTGGCGCAAGCAACTCCGGCAGCGATGGACAGATCAACGACTACACAGCATACAGCTCGACCCCGACGCCGATTACGCCGCCAATCGAGGAAGAGAGGGGCGACCTCAGCAGAGTCTGCTCTATAGTGCCTCTGCATTATCACAAGGATTAATCCTTTTCGTATCAATACGAATACTTTCTTTTGAAAGGGGCTTAGTATTACGACATATTAATCCTGACCTCGGTATAAGTATCAATAATACTGATACACACTTGTTCCCGCTAATCCGATACGCCGAATCTATGCTTGCTTTCAGGCATCGACTCAGCGTACCACCAAAGCACGCCCTCGTAACAGGGACACGCGCGCAGAGGTACTGGCTCCAGTTCACGAGTGAATTCGCTGTTTGATGCATCTGTTGACGAAAGCCGTACCTACGAGAAGACTGGCATCAAAAGCACGTGTGGAGTATGAGACCCAATCGGCGTGGTGGGAGGACACGGGCGAGAATGCACCAGACTTCGAGGTCTGTCGCCAGGGTCGACTCACAATGACGAAAATTTATCCTCGACGAGACCGAAACATATGAGCAAGCCACGTGGTCGTACCGCTTCTCAATAACTGGCGCGGACAGTTGGATTGGAATCACAACGTCAAGACGCTGCATTTGACATTAATGCCGCATTGAGCGTTTGTCTAGCGCGAGCAAACTCATCAACAGCTTGCGTGCAGCATTTGCTTTTTCGTTGCACGGGCGAAGTTCTTTACGCCGCCCACCAAACTTTTTTGCAGTGTGTCGAGCTCGCACCGCGGATTGGGATAGCTGCCGTCCAAAGCAGCACATCGACGCCAGTCGCGCTTAGCCAGCATAACTTATATCTGAGCATTTTAAATGCCTTGCCCCACAAATGACACATCTTGTCGTTAATCAATCATTTGTGACTCTACTTGGCATCTCGTTCCATACCTTTCGATCAATACTTTGGCCAGAGATGAAGGTCTCAGCACATTGAACTTGAATTGCTAATTAGAACACAAAGCTGGCGAAAATACCTATCCCCATTGCGCCATACGAGCCGTGCAGCGTACAAGCGTCGCATTAAATGTCACCAGGCGGGCGCAACACTCTGGCGTGTTTCAGCTCCCTGCTTGCGATTACGTCGCGGGGAGTAATGACGGGCGGCAAATGACAAACTCAACTAGGAATCCCTGGTACAAAGCTTTGGCCACATAATCTGTTAACATGTTCACGCTAGACAAACCGAGTGATTAACCTGCAAGTTTTGCGGACAACAGGTTATCAAATACTGGTTCTGGCCTGCGTCCTCGTTCGTCACCAACAGGTACCATCGCCAGACACCGCATATGTGCTTTGCCATCACTGCACAACTCAATCGACTTGTTATCGTCCTCGCCTCGCACTCAACCTCACCACTGCTAAAAGAAGAAAATGACGAGGGGTGGGTAACTGAAGCTCTCGGGGCAGGATGCAGGCTTTGCCAGAGCTATCATGAAGGCGGCGAAGGCTAGCGCACCACCGAAATGGAACTTTGGTTGGAAAAGCGGCAACGCTACCACGAACCGAAATCTTAAGTGATGGTGACAAAAAGGTCACAAATTGACAATTCCGCAGATGCTAATCGGACGCTCCTGCTGCCAACAGCTGCGTCAGACTCTGAGGGTAACCTCTTCGTCTTCAGAGCCCCTCCATAGGCGCTAGAGCCAGCAAAATAAGCCAACAACTGCAGGAGCGAGTGTCCTGGACAGTTGAGAGGCAGTCTAGGCTGTCCAGGCGACCTATCCTGTGTCCGTCTGCCGGTATCACGACAATCTAGTGACAGAAAAAGCACAGGCCGGCCCTTGCAAGCCCAATACCGGGTAACAGGAGGCGGAAGAGTCTAAAACGGCCTGGGACCACTCGGCATCATTGTGACGCCTCCTTCACTTTGAAGTGTACTCGAGTTGTAGCCAAAGTGGATGGTCGAGTGCACCACAGCAGCCCCTCGCCTTTAATACCTCGACTTCCAGATTCAGGTACTTCGACGATGTATAGAGAGATAGTAGTCGAAACTAGTGGAGACCGCTCTAATCAGTGGGATATTAAAGCTTCCAGGGAAGAGCTTGCCCCCGAAACTCGACACCTGTATTCTCATCAATATACGGCTCTTATGCGCCAGGTGCGTGTCAGCAGCAAGACGGCAGTCGTCCAAGAGCCACGACCAGACCAGCAAGAAGCAGACCAGCAAGAAGCTCCGATGAGGCAACTTCGATCAAGCTCGTTAAACAAGAACAGACCACTGCGTCATGATGAACGATCTACCGGAACAGACCCTGCTGGTACAAAAGCACACCATGTCTATATAGGAACAAATCTACCTGACAACCGACGTCCAGCCTCAAACAACATGGAAGTGGAAGATCAAGAGGAAGAAGGGAAGGAGGCGTCTCCGTCCAGCAGTGCCAACAAGAAACCTCGCAAGCGACCACACTACCTCAGTCACGAAGACCGTTGCCAGATCATCGAGCGTATCGCAGGCGGGGAGCAGCAGGCCGCTCTCGCGCGAGTTTGGCGTCACGCGGGCTGCTGTGTCATATGCAAAAGCATCGCTTTGAAATCCTCGCGCGACCCATGGCGCCAGAAATGTAGGCTGCATTGACTATTTGTCTAGCACGAGCAAACTCACCAACAGTTTGCGTGCATCGTTGCAGGGGAGGTGAAGAAATCTCTATGGGAGGAACCGGCTGCGATCAGCGGCTGGTGCACCACCTGCGTACCCCGTCTGGGCTGGTGCAGCTTACAATTCTGCGCGACCGACAGTCGGATGCTGCTACTTTTCGTCGTGCTGCTGGCCGTATCATCATGTGAGCTTTGAGGCATTTTTGTAGTATTTCCTAAAGAGGTAAACTTGACAGTGCACGTGTACTTCCTGTTGTTATAGGATTCTGATCGAGGACGTGCTGGGGCGACTGGAATCCCGAGCCGTGGAGGTCACGACTGTGTCTGGTCAA
>JAAVTI010000831.1:0-14973 GCA_011947335.1 Phytophthora constricta
TATCATTACTGAAATCATCAATGATCACAAGCTCTGGCTTCTTGCCGGGAGTTTTACGGATTGAATCGACTTGAGGTGGCTCATCGTGAAATGTGATGAATCCTTCCAATTTATCTCTAAGATAGTCATAGAGCTCTTGATTAGGATTACGAGCAATGATATGAAGATGACTAAAAACGTGAGGACTATGTTTTAAGATATGCATGCAGAGATTGTTCTTACCGCTGTAGGAGGGTCCTAGTATCACCATACGGAATAGCTTCTTGATACCTAATTCTTTGATATCACCGACCGTAGCGCTTTTATATTTACTCGGGAGCAGCTCCATAATCAGCAATTTCGCTCATTTTTTAAAGTGTTACTATATAGTATCGATAAGAAAATGAGTGGCTTCGTATATCCACCTTCATTATTTGATTCTGGAATCTACAATCCGAACAACTATCTCTCTCAAGATCAGACCGGCTCTCTATCGTATGCTTATGCACAAACGTTATATCTAAACAAAAACGATTATCGTCTATCCTATTTGACCGGAGTTAGTGTCGGTCAAGCAACTATTGGTTTAGCTCTTGTTCCTGATGATAACCTCGATATTAGTGGTCTCGGTACTATCTCTTGCTCAGAATTACTAATCGATGGAGAACCTATCACATTAAATTTCCAAGCTACTAACTGGAATTACGGAAGGCGTAGGATCTCCGGGCAAAGCACTTGTTCTAAACGGTTCAGGTGATATCGTTTCTGGTGTTAGGTCATTGACGCTATCGGGAACTATCAATGCTACTTCATTCAAACAAGCAGGAACAACGTACAACCTTGCTAGTTTCTTAACATCTATTCCATCTAGTTTAAGCGTTTCGAGTATTAACGCAAATACGTTTCAACAAGCAGGGGTAACGTATAATCTATCTAGCTTCTTGACATCGATCCCGTCTTCAATATCACTTTCAAGTATTAGTACATCGTCACTGATTCAGAATGGAGTATCTTACAACCTTGCTAGCTTCTTGACATCGGTCCCGTCTTCAATATCACTTTCAAGTATTAGTACATCGTCACTGATTCAGAATGGAGTATCTTACAACCTTGCTAAGCTTCTTGACATCGGTACCGTCTTCAATATCACTTTCAAGTATTAGCACATCGTCACTGATTCAGAATGGAGTATCTTACAACCTTGCTAACTTCTTGACATCGGTACCGTCTTCAATATCAGTTTCAACGATTTCTTCAGGTACTATATACGGAAATTTACAAACGGCTTCACAGACTGCTATAACAGAGATTGGAACTCTCGGTTCGCTTAATGTCAGCAATTCTATTAATTGTAGTTCGCTTACCGTCAACGGTGTCTCTATAACAACAAATGGTGGAGCTACTTCGAAGGTTTTCTCTGTTACAGCGGGCACTAATCACAGCGGTGGGAGTCGTCACGGAGAGTACAATCTGTGCATCGATAATGATAAAGATACTATCGGAAGTAGCGCGGGTATATCATTCGCTATTGATACTGCTTCTGACGCTGCTTCAGGTCTCTCAATGACACCAAGTGCAGTAATATTAGCTAGAAGAACAGGAGGTAGTTTTGCTTTATCTGATCTTAGCTTCTTGACACGATCAGCAGATTCAGTTACGAGTCCGTCTAACGGAACGGCTTCGCTTGCACCAGGATGGAAGAATCTCTTTTGGAAACGTGGTAGGAAGCCAGGATTGGAACTTTATGCGTGGATCGTCGTGTGGTTTGCGCATTGGTGTGCGAGAATCGGTTAAAGGTATCACGATTCAATATAACTATACCGGATCTGGTTACAATGCGAACTATCTTTCTTTTGATAATTACGGAACTAGCAACGCTCTAGTCATTAAATCTGATAATTGGATAGGTATTGGTACAAACACCCCCGAAAGTCAGTTTCACTGTGTCTCATCTATTTGGTGTAACGAGTGGTTCCATTCGAAAGCAAATGGCGTTTCGGCAGCTCTATCATGGCGTGGTTCATCATACTCATCTTATGTGGGGATAGGCAGCTATAGCTCTACAACCCAATCTATTCGTTTTGCGGCCTATGATAGTAATTTTTCATTCATTGCTTACGTCCCGGTCTATGGAGGCTCCTACACGAATGTATCTGATGAACGATTAAAAGAGGATATTGAAGACATACCATACGGATTAGACACAATAATGGCACTGAAACCGAGGCGCTTTAAATGGAAGCAGGACGAAAGAGTATCTATTGGATTTATTGCTCAAGAAGTTCAACCTATTGTACCTGAGCCAGTATCAACACCAGAAGGAGACCTTAATGAGTTAAATAGCGAGGGTCTACCTATCAATACGATGGGCGTTGATTATGCATCGCTAACCGCCATCCTTTGCAAAGCAATTCAAGATTTAAATGGCATTGTCGAGCAACAAAGAATTGAATTAATCGGTCTCTTAAATCGTATCAGCTTGTTAGAAAATTCGAATCCTTAAATATAGATATAATGCCAGTTACATATACTATTCAATTATCGAGGAAGAAGCATAAAAATATGATGTTACTTTTAGTGACGGTCGGCCTAATGTTTCTTTTGGTGCTATCAGAAGCGATGGCCGCCCTTATCAACACTATAGAGACCGTACGCCAATAAAGGCTTTTAGTAGTTATGATCACAACGATAAAGATCGTCGCCGTAGATATTATCAACGCCACATTATAGATTACGGACGATATAGCAGTGACTGGTTCTCTAAAAAATTTCTTTGGTGATGAAGTTATCCAACAAGCTTATAACAGATTTAGCAAGAACATTCAAACTCGATTTATCAAAAGTCACAATTCCTTATTTAAGAAAGGCTATGACGATCGAATCAGAACATACCGACGATCCATGGCAAATGATGAAGATCGCTTGCGATCATTTAAAGGAATTTCCTGATTATTACATCAGATTAGTTCGCATGGAAAGCAGCAGAGCGCTATTGGTCAGCAAGACAAAAACCTAATATATTTCTTAGCAGCTATGGGATGCACTCCATCTAAGAAAATTAAAATCGTAAAACATGCACATCGTTGGTGGTATAAAAAAATTAAGCTGTTAGAAGCTATAGAGCAAATGTCTTTACAGACGGCTCCTTCTTTGTTCGTGGCTTATAGGCCCATCTTGCCTCCTGTCGCGTCCGTTTGCGACGAATTTGATATTTTTTTATCTTGAGTTGCCCACATCGTGTCCTTCTTAGGGGTCTCCTTGATGATGAGATCTTTCATGATTGATTTTAACTCAGCTAAGTTTTGATCAGCTTGAAGGTTGTAGAGTCCTCCGCTCTTCGTAACTTGTCGCGTGTTTAGAACAAGCATCTTCTTATATTAATCTCGATATAATATCTTTGAATTCCTTATCTCCAATTAACTTGTTTGAATACATGTCAACGCTAAGTGATTTAAGTTGTTTAATAATCGAAGGATTATCATTGCCTAACATCAGCTCGCCTTTAAGCTTCTCATACTCCATTTTGAGGTTGGTTAAAGGATCTGGTAGCTCGTCTCTGAAGCTGTGTTGAATATGAGTTGCCGCTAAGATTTCTTTGAATAGGCGTTGGTCATCGACCGATAATCGATCGTATCCGTCTTGACTTATATTTTGGTTATAGACTAAATCCTTGATCATCGCAGCAACGTCTTCAGAAATTGGTCGCTTAGGTCCAACTTTTTGCGGCTTGGATAAACGATGTTAAGCTCTCCTAAGTTGAGATCTGGGATTCGAACAAACTTTGATCCGAGTTGTTTATAAATGTATGCAGAAGCAAGGCCACTACCTTGAATGTCATTCAGATTATAGTATTTTTTCCGTTACGATTTAATGTCTGATAAGGATCTCCTGTAGAACCTTTAGGACGCCCGCGAACCCCCGCGCCTCGAAGTCCTCGTCCTCTCAAGCCATCAACTGTTTCTTTTCGGAACGTGATTTTATAGTTCTTGATAACATAATCAAACAAAGCAAGTGTCTTATCGATACGTGGCTTGTCAGTCTCTTCAACGCTTTTGCTTTTTCTAGTTGATTTTAATAATTCTATTATCTTATCTAATTCGGAAAGCGTATCACTCCAATTAACTCGTTCAAAGAATTCGTTGGATTTTGAATGACTAATGAGATCACCGTAGATGTTTCTAACTCTAAATTCATCTACGTCGTTTTTGTTACTGATATACCATACGAAATAACGTTGAGCTTTATCAAATCTTCCATTGTTTAAAATTGGAACCTGTCTTATAGGAAATGTATCAGCTTCGTGAAATAAGGCGTGGTAAAAATCAGATATGATTTTTCTCGACTCTGCTTCAACCATAGATATTTTACTTGAATCGATCGGACTGTTATCACCAGTCTCTTTGCCTTTAAACCAGTAACCAATCTTTTGCTTTTGGAATCTACTAGGATCAGCACTGATTTCCGTTCCTTCATTAGGGACATAATCAAATGTTATATTCTTATCTTCAGCTAGCTTATAAAAGTGATTCAGAGTCTCAATCCACGATATATCACTTAGCACCTTTGTTAAATTTCTTTCGGTTTGTTGATTTTTAACGCTTAGATCTCCCTTACTATCGATTATTAGTTCAGTACCATTTAATAAGCTACCATCGCTTAATATCGGACGGACAATAATGTTAGATCCTTTTAGCTTCTTCTTGTATGTCAATAACATAAACGATAGCGTTGCTTTTGCTCGTTTCTCATCCATTTCTGTATTCGAAGAAGCATCTTTAGACCAAATGGCAATACCAGGAAGTTTTCTATCAATTCCTTGAAGTTGACCATCAGCAAGACGTTTCTTTCTCGGATTTGAATACGAATATGCGTTTTTATCCTCTAATCGCATTTCACTCACTTCGTCAACACTGTTCGATTCTGCATCTGAGCGTATATCTTGAATATGTTGTGCAGTTGCCATCCAATCGACAAACTTAGATGCTGAACGTTTGTATGTTTTATAGTTATAAAGATGACCATCTTTGCCAATGTAACGAACGGTATCCGTAGAACCATTTGTCTTAATAGGATGAATTTTTAAAGAAATCCAATTCGTATTTGATTTGTATAATTGCTTAATCCATCTTTTAGCGATAAACTCTTCAGTTATTTCACCAGTTGATGGTATTTCACTATTTGATGGTGGTGCCTGCGTTCCTATTTCTGCTGTTATAGGCTCCATTTCTGCATTAACATCTACCAATATTTTGCTCATTACTCACTGGGATTTTATTCTTTTTAAAAGTCCATCACTAACCTTAGCAGAAGCGTCATATTCAGTTTGAGTTGAAATATCTTGCTTCTGCTTTAGTGTAGTGATGGTATTATCCAAGTCGCTTGCCCAATTCGTCTCGGCGAACATAACGCGTTTAAGATTAGCTTGCTTGACACGCAATTGTGACTTTTGAAGCAATTCTAGACGTTTACGCTCACGTTGAGCGAGATTGTCGAAAGATGGAAACATGTTGGTTTTCTTCTTATATATCACTACTGAGATTTGAATCTAGATTTATATTTAATTGATTCGGGGATAGCACCATCAGTCCACCCATTAATTGAATATTTATGAACGATTTCGTTTCTTCTTTTTAATAAAGCTTCGTAATATGGTAATATCTCATCAATCGGTAGATCGAATAGAGCCTCAAGTTGATTCTTAAATTTATCATCTTTGATTACGTGACGATATGCCCAGTGGTCGGATCTATTTGTTGGATGTGAAATTTAAAGTAATCGAGCCGCTGGATATCAGTGATCATGCCATGAAAACGATTGATTTTATCACAGTAGAGTCTGACGCGTCGATGCATTTTGCTGAGCTCCTTACGTTGCATATGAATTGTAGAATCCTTATCATGTTGAGTACATAAACCACTCTTTAGGGCGTTCCTTGAGCATTGGATATTATTGTTGGTGATAGCTTTACACTTATTCATTTTTGAAGTATATATATTGAGAAATATAAAGCTATGGATTCAGCTTTAATATGGATTGATCTCGAAGAGGTGGAACCATTCGATAACTCTAATATTGAAGAAGAAGCGTCTAAGTTGTTTGAGATTAAAAGAAAAACGTAAAGTTGATGTAGTATTCCACCGAAACCGTTAGTTAAAAGAATGTATAGACCGGTCAAACTACCTCGCGATTTTTTCCTTACCGATTTGAGAAATATTCTTTCTCGACGGTTGATAGTTCGTTTTTATTGATCAGTCGCAAATTATCTTGATTTTCCCAGGTTGGCTCGTCGCATCTTTTCCATTTGATTAGATACTTATTTTTACCAGATCGCATTTTTTGTGATCAATTATTCGTTCGACTTCAAAAATATCACCTTTCTTCGTTTCAGCTTCTGTAGGTGAGTCGTTCACTGATTTAAGATCGTTTGGTGACTTGTAGAGAGTATGACCATTCTTTGAACGAATCTGGATTCGATATCCGTCTATTCCAACGATCTCGTAGATGGCTTTACTCCATTTAATCGATTCTTTTGAAATTGCTTTGTTTTTAGTCTGTATATTACGCTTGATCCAATTTCAAGTTGTAGCTGTAGCCTATCCATGGTGTCTCTATTATAATTTAATTCACTCTCCATTACTTGACCTCTAGCTTCGTTAGGAGTCATGTTAATCGAGCTATGAATAGTAGAATTGTAATTTTCGATAACATCACTAAGAAGTTTTATCGTGAGAGGCTGTCTGATTTTCATCAAACGTGATTTCAGCGTTCGATTGAAACGTTCAATCTTTCCCATCGTGCTATGGTCACCTGCTTCGTTATTGTAATGGATGATGTTTTTAGTTTTGAAATATGCTTGAGCTCTCTTAGACATGAATTCGACTCCATTATCAGTCGTTAAAACATCGACCTTTTGATTTTCAAGTGACTTGATTGCCTTCACCACGCTACTCCAACGTTTATCTTCTATGATCTTAGCGAAGCCTATTCGACTATTAATGTTGATAGCAGTAAAAATTACTTTACCGCTCTTAAACATTAAATCAGCTTGCCAACTATTGGGATTGTGTGAAGTGATCTTAAAATCCTGAAATTGAGACTTTTCTCGCTATATCGTTGAATATCTGTTTGATCTTTGTACCAACCTTTCACCTCTTTAAGCTTGATGGTCTTTCTTATTTTTTTGCTTTTTCATATAGAGCATTAACACCTACATAACCAGTTTTAGGATCATAGTAAAAGTTTCTTCAATAAGTTATCTATCGTTTTATCCATGACTATATCATGTTGATAAAAAAATGGCTGAGTGGTCCCCTAAATTTGTAAAGGGACAGTGCTAATTCCGTCATCTAGAACCTGTCTCTTATCATAATAGTACGAAAGGGCAGTTTTCGTCTGCGAGTAAGTGATGATTGAGTTAGTCTCTTTACGAATACGAAAACCTGTATTGGTTCCTTGGATAGTGTAGTGATATTTCTTGATTGACTCATCCTGCTTAACTACTGATTCAAAGTTCTCAGGCGTTAGAACATTAGAGTTTTTCTTCTTTTGTACGCCTTTAGCAGAAAGCTTAATCATAGCTTTGCCTGTTTCTTTATCGATTTTATCACTTAGATAGCAGATGTAGTTCTTAGATGATAAAGAAACCATAGCATTGCACCTGAATTCTTCTTTGAATAGACCAGGCGTACGGCGATCAAAAGCAGCATTCTCAAGACTATCGTCACGGGGAACCAATCATACTTATGCTTCTCGAAGTGTTTAACTAAATGAGGCTTGATACATTCTTTAAAGGGGTCTTCACAGGTGAAAGCGATATAGCCACTATCCGTATCCATCTCCTGGTATTCGAAATCAGATCTATCAAAGTAGAAGTCAATACAATCATAATAGAATTGAAGCATTCTCAGCTTAGCAAGTTGATAGATAGCAATGGAAAGATGAATGGGGTTGCTGAGTTTGATACGGCGCTTTGATTTAACTATCTCAACCATTTCATCAGTGAAGTCGGTTCTGGACAGATAAGTGAAGTGTTCGATAGCCTTAATAATTTCATCTTCGTTCGATAGAAACTCAACTTGACGATGCTTAGACATATCCATGCCAGATCGACCAAACGCAGCGTTACCGACGAGCTTCATCATATCAGCAATCATCTCTTTTGATTTATCGACATCGCCTTCGCGTCGTGCGTCAGACACTTGCTCCATAAAGGATTTGAAAGGCTTATGAGCAGCTGCTTTGATGAAACTATAGGTCTTGGTGATGATCATACCATGCTCGAGATACCATTTTAGTAGAGGTGCGTAGATAAGGATTTTCTCACCAAAGTAACTACCAATAAGCTTACGACTCTTCTTGGACATGTTTTTACCGCGAGACTGATTATAGTCGAACATATGCTTACCAATGACCTCCTCAGTTGGTTCGATATCAATGTTCTTGAAAATAGGAGTCATCTCGGAAAAGTAGTCTTTTAAGTGTTCTGGTGTTTCTATGTCGCACTCTAAGAAACCAAAGATCTTATTGTCTTTAATATCATCAATGATATTGGCGTAAGGCTCGATAGTAGTTAAACGTCCGCAAGGCATGTCATTTCCTAAGCACCATAGATAAAGAGCATTAGCATCGTATCCAATAACCTTCTTACATAATTTACCACCTCTAATCTTGGTTTCGTTGCGCTTTGCATATCTATTGAAGATGATGGATGGACCGCCAGCGATATTAGCTTTCATCTTATGATAGATTTCTCCTTCCTCTTCATCAATTGAATATACTAAGCGATCGCTGTTGTAGTCAAGCAACTTCTTGTGTCGGAAAGCTTTAATTGGCATGTCCTTACGAGCGACATTACACGGTACGCAGCTGATCATGATGTTACCGTCTTTGTGACCAACCCTATTATTAACACGATCAGCTGAAACATTTTCAGTATCCAATTGACAATAGCAATGTGAGCATAGATATTTTTGCTTCTTGAGCAGATAGTTAAGATGTCCAATCGTCATATCGAAATCATGATTAGCTTCCTTATCCTGCTTGATATAGCCTTTGAATCGTCCAATAGGGAAATCAAATGATTTAGCTGCTATCTTAGGAATAGGCTTTAGATCTTTCATACATGTTTGATACATTACCTTCTCGCTAAGACCTGGTAAGCTGACCCCGTCAACGAACATATCCAACTCGAAACGTTTGAATAATTCACGATGCTTCTGGATTGCAATGATGAAAGGAGCTACATCGAGGTTGTTGTACCAAATAAGAAGATCTTTGATCGACTTCATTTCATAATGCTTCCAAACAAATTGAACACGCTCATAGTCCTCAGAAGAGATAGACGTTTTACGGAGCTTGCTGTCGAACGCTGATTTGGGAGGGATAGTCGTTTCGTTAAGGATTTCGAATGAAGTGATGTATTCATATGGAAAAACACCCTTAGTCAAGCCACATGAGCAACGATTTTTATCTTCGCATGTGCAGCCGCCAATGTACGTATTGAGATACTTATCGAGACTTACGCCTTGTGGAACGTAATTAAGGATATCAAGAAACTTGTATTGCGATGTTGAAATAGCCATGTAACCATTATTCTTGATGACTTTCATATTACCTGATTTGTACAATATGTCGAAAAGATCGGTTCTAATCAGATTGATATCATACGATCCACTATTGAAACCAAGGACTGGAACCTGCTTAAGTATGGTTAATAGACGTCTTGCGTCTTTATTAACGAAGGATGACACATTATAATCAACGAATTCAGCTAAGTTAGAAAATGGTTTAGAAGGACCAATCCACTTATGGAGATCACCACTATAAAATATTTCTGTTATGATCTCACCTGGAATCATTGCCAGGCCTAAAGAATCCATTAACTTAATGATCAACTTCTCATATTTCTGAACATTATACTCAAAGATTTTATCACGAATCAGCTTGATATAAGTCATCATATCAGTAACCAATAACTTCGAATCAGAGTTAACAAAGCATTCGACACCTTTAGTTAAGCTATCTGATACGCTTGCTGATACAGGAATATGTTCATTATAGAATTGAGTCTTGGCTTCATGGTTAAATTATTGAGGAGCAATATAGCTTCTAAATCCCAAACAATAAAATGATCAGCATAGTGATCGACATCTCTGATGTTGTACTTCCTTAGCATTGATTGAATCATATTTGGGATTAGGTTGATACATCTTTGGCTCTTTAGGAAAGTAGCAATATTTACTCGATCACACTTCATATTTTTATGATTTGCTAAACGTGAACAATTATCGAAAGTCATCGAGCACGTTGAGCAAATATACTTACTCTGTACCTTATCAATGTTTGTGATGTAGAAAGCATGATTGTCATGTGAAAGGATGTTGAGCGTATCATCATATTTACCTGCGGTTGGTCTAATACAATTCACTTCAGTAGTTGCGTTGTTAAAATCATAAATATTATTATTTAGATTGAAACACTCTTCAAATCCATCAAATTTAAGAAGGTCAATCGGCTTAAAGTTTTTGAATAGACCTAATGAGTACTCGATACCCTAAATCTACAATATTGCTTGAAAGTATCCTTAACAAAAGATTTGATACGATCAGGTCTCTTTGGTTCAGGTTGGTTGTGGTAAGCAATATTGAAGAAAACGCATTTGTTGTTTGTCTTTGTAAAATTGATGATATACTTGTTCTTCTTAATGAATTTTGGTACGGCAGCATCACTATCACCGAGAACGTGATCGCGATAATCGATATAGATTCTAAAAGCGGTAATCGCTTTGAGCTTTACTCCTGATTTAGGGTAATTAAGATTGTCAGCAAGCTCTCTTGTTCTGATATCAGAATCGATTTTTCTCGCATCAGCTCGACTATTCACGGCGAATGGCTTATCATAAACGGCAGTGTTGTCGATATTAGGATAGAAGTGAAAGTCCTCATCGTTGATAGGATCATGAAGCGTGTAACCGAGAGCAATATTTACTTTGTAAGCTTTCTTCTGACTTAACAAAACGTGCTCAAGCTTTTCGTAAAACTCTCCAGCTGGAATGTATTCATATAGATGAGACTCTCCAAATTTGCTATTGTAGAAACGATATTTAGGATCCTCGTGATAATCGGGAGCTAGCTGCTTGTTTAGCTTATCCATAGTCACATTGTAGTACTTAGCAACCAGTTTTTGAATTCACTTACGTTGCTGATGAAAACCATCTTGTTGGTTCGCCCTCGAACCTTTAGACGGTAGCTGGTGCCCCATTTAATAGGTTTAAGTCCTAAACGTTTCAGTCCTTCAAGTTCGTGAGCAAGCATCGTTATATATCTGACTAAATTATCTTCTTATATTACTCAAAGTTATATTAAGTTGAACTTTATATATTATTTAATGTTATATCAAGTTGAACTTTATATATTACTTGATGTTATATCAAGTTGAACTTTATAATCAAGTAAAGACAAAAAAATATTTTTATGTTTAATTAAATTTTGATGTTTTTTTTCAATTTGAGGTGGTAACTCAACTTTAGTGACCGTTTTATAGCTACGTTGTCGCTCGTGAATCTGATCACGATGCAAATCATCGTAAATATTCTGCTTGGCAAGTCTCGTTTCACGTGTCTTAATATAGTAGCGGTTCTGTGAAGCTTTAATACTATCTTTCATGGCTTGGTAACGTTCGCTTGAGTATGTCATACTTATTATATCACTTTCTATTTACTACTTAATATATTTGTTAGGATCATATGAAAATATTTTAAGTCGATTTTCATTCATCGTTACGGCGGTTAAAAAAATGCTTAACTTAGTTGATGTTTTGATTTATGTAAGCTTGATGCTTCTTTGTCAATATGTGCTTACCTTGATTGTATCGACTATATACTGAGCCACAGTCGCATTGAATCTTTCTTCTTAGATCGTGTTGAGGTGGACGATTATTGAGTTTTTGTCTCCAATTCTAAAAGGATGTTCATTAGCATTGATACATTTGTAACGATTGATTGGTAACTGTTTGTATTCGTATTATATTGATAGTTTTCTCTATATCATGCTCGCTAAGTAACTCAATTTTGAAGTTATCAACTCCTTGATTCTGGAAAAATACAAATATGGTACAATACGACTTACCGTCTTTTAACCAAGTTTTATATTTTGAATTAATATCGCTCCAGAATTTAGAAATAGACTTAGTCGAACTACCTATATAGTTACATGTCCCATCCTCGTTTGAGATCTTGTAAATGTATCCTTTCATAATTGTTGCTTATCGTAGGATATCTTGTTTATATACTTTATAGAAAGTTCGCTTAAGATGGCAACTTTCTAAATTCTGATCTTGATATTTAAATCATTATATAAATGATGTTGTCAGATTTGTATGTAAGATTTTTCGGCGACACTGTTTATATAATCGTTCCTATGAATATTAGGTGATTGATGACTTATGAAACTCCGTCAGGTTAAAAGGAGTGTTCTATTCAATATAAGCTGTTTAGAGGTCTTGTCATTATTTCCACTCCTACATTTAAAATTGGATTAAATCCATGTTTAAACGCTTAAATGTAGGATTGAAAAAAGTGGTAGTCATTTCAGCTCTGATTCAACTACTGACATCCCTGAAGTGCGTCAGCTATTGAGTCGGTACTGCCCGATGATATACATACCGCACCGACAAGATCTGGCCGGGCCGCTTCTAGACAGAGCATTCAACATTGAAAGGGAGGGGGAGTCGTACGAATTACTTGGCCACCAGTATGTGGGGGTTGTATCGGACGCAGAACTACCCCTGGAACAGCAACATGGAATGGGGGACACGCGAGGTGACTCAGCATTGGGGTGACATGTACCCATTTGAAGTCGTGGAGGAGTGGGCGGTGATCTAACGGTTGGTCTCCGACGCGAATGACTGACGGTAGCCGGCTAGCTGCATTCTTGGTGGGGATAGTTAAGTCTCAGTGCGTATTTCATCAGCCGACGTGGTGCCGTAATTTATTAAGTAAGCTATTTACCTCTTGATGCACGTGCATGCATTCGGCTGCACGCGTGCATGCACGACTATTTTTCATGCATTTCGTGCATGCACGTAACATCAGTAGTTGCTGTCACTGACAGTGTCAGGGCCTGAGAGGAATTTCCATGGATCAGTAAATAAATACAGATCTGTTTCCGAGCCACACCACAAAAGGCGAAAAAGACTAAGTGCGGTCAGCGTTGTGCCAAAGCGTCGATACCAGCCTTTTACGGTTGCATAATATTTTATGAATTAGGACTGTTAATAGTTGCGGTACGTCTACAATGCACACGAGTTCCTCCTTCACTTTTCTTTTGCCCCCATTCATGCCGCCACTAACCCCCGACAATGTCATGCCCGCAACTTCAACAGGCGTCTGGATGGCTCATTTTGGCAGTTGCGACTCAATAGAGAGCTGTCTGTCCGCGATAACTCTGACAATGAACGTGTCATTGGCGGTGGACGCCTCGAGGTACATCAAAGAGGAGGTGGGCTTTTCGCAACGGATCGCTGTGCACGACGAGGTGGAGGTGTTAAACTCTACGAAGTCGAGCGAATCTACGCTATGCGATGGGTGAATACCCGCGTTTTCTGTTGGACTATGGAGAGCTGCTTCAAGAAACATCCCGTGGCGTTTGAAGACAACCTTCGAGCGTGAGGCCATTAAATTTTCTGGCCGTATCAGTAAACGAGAGGAAGGCGCACGCGGCGTCGACAAACGCCGCGAAGTGCTAGACTACAGGCTTAAGTACGGATAATAAATACTGCCTCAGTAGGTATGTATGTGGTGTGGCTTGGAAACAGATCAGTATTATTTACAGATCCATGGAAATTCCTCCAGGGCCTGATAGCAAACGGTGATACAGGTTGATATACGAATACGCAATGGGGTCCATCAGTGTATCAGCATGAAATGATATTGATGCCTCCGCTCAACCCAGCTTATCAAGATCAGTGATGCAGGTGTGTCAATTGTTGATCTCAACTGATATTATACGGGATACTCCTAGAGGTGATCTTCTGAAGCATGGACAGCGGACCTTTAGTAAATTTCGGGCTGATAAAAGCTCCCACGAAATGCGAAAACTCGCCTTCATCTATCTCTTCAGTCATATTTGAGCTGTCTATTTTGAGCACATGGAGCAACATGCGATGACTATGACGACGTCGCTTCAAGCTACTAACGAATGGAATACATGGAAGGGGCTGGCGGAGAAATGGCAGTGCACATCGAACGAAAACAAGTACAATATGTTAAAGCTCTATCGTAAAGTAGATGCCATCAGGTGGTTTAAGGTGCAAGACCAGATCGAGTTTATAGCGTTTGCGGTTCTCACCAGGAAATATCTCCGGCAAGCCACTTTCGACTGTAGCGCAAGAGCTTAAGCAGCTACGAGTTAATGACCTTCGAGCGAGTCTGGTGGCAAGCGAGCAGAACGGGCGTGTTTAAGGCAGGCGAACATGCGAACTTACACGACTCTAAAGTAGCAGGTTGAGTAAGACAAGACATCATTTCAGCATCAGATGTTGTATCTGCATATCAGTATCATCTTGATATGATACAGGCTTTATAGCAATACCACTTGATGCCGAGTTCTTTTAGCTTCCTCCAATATCAATATCACTGATATCACAAAAATGGTCGATGCTATCAGGCCCTGGTTGCTGTACCCGAACAAAATGCCCCTATATTCAGCTTTCCACTACTTGTAGGAGTCAAACAAAGTTACATTAATGGGAGCTTATACAATGGCTATCAGCTCAATCCGATATGGGACGAGGAGAGCGGTGCCCCAAATGGTCACGCATTCAGCCCCACTAATGCAACATCGAATCACCCGAGGGCCTGCCACCATGTTTGCCGACAGCGTGGCACCGACTCACTTGCAAAGCCGTTGTGGTTCGTGCCGTCAAACCCATCGGCCCGCTGAGCTGGTCGTGGTATCGTACGATGGTACATATGGGTGGCCCCACCGGCGCGTAGAG
>JAAVTI010000832.1:0-56531 GCA_011947335.1 Phytophthora constricta
CCAATCCACTTATGGAATCACCACTATAAAATATTTCGATGATCTCACCTGGAATCTTGCCAGGCCTAAAGAATCCATTAACTTAATGATCAACTTCTCATATTTCTGAACATTATACTCAAAGATTTTATCACGAATCAGCTTGATATAAGTCATCATATCAGTAACCAATAACTTCGAATCAGAGTTAACAAAGCATTCGACACCTTTAGTTAAGCTATCTGATACGCTTGCGGATACAGGAATATGTTCATTATAGAATTGAGTCTTGGCTTCATGGTTAAATTCTTGAGGAGCTATATAGCTTCTAAATCCCAAACAATAAAATGATCAACATAGTGATCGACATCTCTGATGTTGTACTTCCTTAGCATTGATTGAATCATATTTGGATTAGGTTGATACATCTTTGGCTCTTTAGGAAAGTAGCAATATTTACTCGATCACACTTCATATTTTTATGATTTGCTAAACTTGAACAATTATCGAAAGTCATCGAGCACGTTGAGCAGACATACTTACTCTGTACCTTATCAATGTTTGTGATGTAGACAAGCATGATTGTCATGTGAAAGGATGTTGAGCGTATCATCATATTTACCTGCGGTTGGTCTAATACAATTCACTTCAGTAGTTGCGTTGTTAAAATCATAAATATTAATATTTAGATTGAAACACTCTTCAAATCCATCAAATTTAAGAAGGTCAATCGGCTTAAAGTTTTTGAATAGACCTAATGAGTACTCGATACCCTAAATCTACAATATTGCTTGAAAGTATCCTTAACAAAAGATTTGATACGATCAGGTCTCTTTGGTTCAGGTTGGTTGTGGTAAGCAATATTGAAGAAAACGCATTTGTTGTTTGTCTTTGTAAAATTGATGATATACTTGTTCTTCTTAATGAATTCTGGTACGGCAGCATCACTATCACCGAGAACGTGATCGCGATAATCGATATAGATTCTAAAGCGGTAATCGCTTTGAGCTTTACTCCTGATTTAGGGTAATTAAGATTGTCAGCAAGCTCTCTTGTTCTGATATCAGAATCGATTTTTCTCGCATCAGCTCGACTATTCACGGCGAATGGCTTGTCATAAACGGCAGTGTTGTCGATATTAGGATAGAAGTGAAAGTCCTCATCGTTGATAGGATCATGAAGCGTGTAACCGAGAGCAATATTTACTTTGTAAGCTTTCTTCTGACTTAACAAAACGTGCTCAAGCTTTTCGTAAAACTCTCCAGCTGGAATGTATTCATATAGATGAGACTCTCCAAATTTGCTATTGTAGAAACGATATTTAGGATCCTCGTGATAATCGGGAGCTAGCTGCTTGTTTAGCTTATCCATAGTCACATTGTAGTACTTAGCAACCAGTTTTTGAATTCACTTACGTTGCTGATGAAAACCATCTTGTTGGTTCGCCCTCGAACCTTTAGACGGTAGCTGGTGCCCCATTTAATAGGTTTAAGTCCTAAACGTTTCAGTCCTTCAAGTTCGTGAGCAAGCATCGTTATATATCTGACTAAATTATCTTCTTATATTACTCAAAGTTATATTAAGTTGAACTTTATATATTATTTAATGTTATATCAAGTTGAACTTTATATATTACTTGATGTTATATCAAGTTGAACTTTATAATCAAGTAAAGACAAAAAAATATTTTTATGTTTAATTAAATTTTGATGTTTTTTTTCAATTTGAGGTGGTAACTCAACTTTAGTGACCGTTTTATAGCTACGTTGTCGCTCGTGAATCTGATCACGATGCAAATCATCGTAAATATTCTGCTTGGCAAGTCTCGTTTCACGTGTCTTAATATAGTAGCGGTTCTGTGAAGCTTTAATACTATCTTTCATGGCTTGGTAACGTTCGCTTGAGTATGTCATACTTATTATATCACTTTCTATTTACTACTTAATATATTTGTTAGGATCATATGAAAATATTTTAAGTCGATTTTCATTCATCGTTACGGCGGTTAAAAAAATGCTTAACTTAGTTGATGTTTTGATTTATGTAAGCTTGATGCTTCTTTGTCAATATGTGCTTACCTTGATTGTATCGACTATATACTGAGCCACAGTCGCATTGAATCTTTCTTCTTAGATCGTGTTGAGGTGGACGATTATTGAGTTTTTTGTCTCCAATTCTAAAAGGATGTTCATTAGCATTGATACATTTGTAACGATTGATTGGTAACTGTTTGTATTCGTATTATATTGATAGTTTTCTCTATATCATGCTCGCTAAGTAACTCAATTTTGAAGTTATCAACTCCTTGATTCTGGAAAAATACAAATATGGTACAATACGACTTACCGTCTTTTAACCAAGTTTTATATTTTGAATTAATATCGCTCCAGAATTTAGAAATAGACTTAGTCGAACTACCTATATAGTTACATGTCCCATCCTCGTTTGAGATCTTGTAAATGTATCCTTTCATAATTGTTGCTTATCGTAGGATATCTTGTTTATATACTTTATAGAAAGTTCGCTTAAGATGGCAACTTTCTAAATTCTGATCTTGATATTTAAATCATTATATAAATGATGTTGTCAGATTTGTATGTAAGATTTTTCGGCGACACTGTTTATATAATCGTTCCTATGAATATTAGGTGATTGATGACTTATGAAACTCCGTCAGGTTAAAAGGAGTGTTCTATTCAATATAAGCTGTTTAGAGGTCTTGTCATTATTTCCACTCCTACATTTAAAATTGGATTAAATCCATGTTTAAACGCTTAAATGTAGGATTGAAAAAAGTGGTAGTCATTTCAGCTCTGATTCAACTACTGACATCCCTGAAGTGCGTCAGCTATTGAGTCGGTACTGCCCGATGATATACATACCGCACCGACAAGATCTGGCCGGGCCGCTTCTAGACAGAGCATTCAACATTGAAAGGGAGGGGGAGTCGTACGAATTACTTGGCCACCAGTATGTGGGGGTTGTATCGGACGCAGAACTACCCCTGGAACAGCAACATGGAATGGGGGACACGCGAGGTGACTCAGCATTGGGGTGACATGTACCCATTTGAAGTCGTGGAGGAGTGGGCGGTGATCTAACGGTTGGTCTCCGACGCGAATGACTGACGGTAGCCGGCTAGCTGCATTCTTGGTGGGGATAGTTAAGTCTCAGTGCGTATTTCATCAGCCGACGTGGTGCCGTAATTTATTAAGTAAGCTATTTACCTCTTGATGCACGTGCATGCATTCGGCTGCACGCGTGCATGCACGACTATTTTTCATGCATTTCGTGCATGCACGTAACATCAGTAGTTGCTGTCACTGACAGTGTCAGGGCCTGAGAGGAATTTCCATGGATCAGTAAATAAATACAGATCTGTTTCCGAGCCACACCACAAAAGGCGAAAAAGACTAAGTGCGGTCAGCGTTGTGCCAAAGCGTCGATACCAGCCTTTTACGGTTGCATAATATTTTATGAATTAGGACTGTTAATAGTTGCGGTACGTCTACAATGCACACGAGTTCCTCCTTCACTTTTCTTTTGCCCCCATTCATGCCGCCACTAACCCCCGACAATGTCATGCCCGCAACTTCAACAGGCGTCTGGATGGCTCATTTTGGCAGTTGCGACTCAATAGAGAGCTGTCTGTCCGCGATAACTCTGACAATGAACGTGTCATTGGCGGTGGACGCCTCGAGGTACATCAAAGAGGAGGTGGGCTTTTCGCAACGGATCGCTGTGCACGACGAGGTGGAGGTGTTAAACTCTACGAAGTCGAGCGAATCTACGCTATGCGATGGGTGAATACCCGCGTTTTCTGTTGGACTATGGAGAGCTGCTTCAAGAAACATCCCGTGGCGTTTGAAGACAACCTTCGAGCGTGAGGCCATTAAATTTTCTGGCCGTATCAGTAAACGAGAGGAAGGCGCACGCGGCGTCGACAAACGCCGCGAAGTGCTAGACTACAGGCTTAAGTACGGATAATAAATACTGCCTCAGTAGGTATGTATGTGGTGTGGCTTGGAAACAGATCAGTATTATTTACAGATCCATGGAAATTCCTCCAGGGCCTGATAGCAAACGGTGATACAGGTTGATATACGAATACGCAATGGGGTCCATCAGTGTATCAGCATGAAATGATATTGATGCCTCCGCTCAACCCAGCTTATCAAGATCAGTGATGCAGGTGTGTCAATTGTTGATCTCAACTGATATTATACGGGATACTCCTAGAGGTGATCTTCTGAAGCATGGACAGCGGACCTTTAGTAAATTTCGGGCTGATAAAAGCTCCCACGAAATGCGAAAACTCGCCTTCATCTATCTCTTCAGTCATATTTGAGCTGTCTATTTTGAGCACATGGAGCAACATGCGATGACTATGACGACGTCGCTTCAAGCTACTAACGAATGGAATACATGGAAGGGGCTGGCGGAGAAATGGCAGTGCACATCGAACGAAAACAAGTACAATATGTTAAAGCTCTATCGTAAAGTAGATGCCATCAGGTGGTTTAAGGTGCAAGACCAGATCGAGTTTATAGCGTTTGCGGTTCTCACCAGGAAATATCTCGGCAAGCCACTTTCGACTGTAGCGCAAGAGCTTAAGCAGCTACGAGTTAATGACCTTCGAGCGAGTCTGGTGGCAAGCGAGCAGAACGGGCGTGTTTAAGGCAGGCGAACATGCGAACTTACACGACTCTAAAGTAGCAGGTTGAGTAAGACAAGACATCATTTCAGCATCAGATGTTGTATCTGCATATCAGTATCATCTTGATATGATACAGGCTTTATAGCAATACCACTTGATGCCGAGTTCTTTTAGCTTCCTCCAATATCAATATCACTGATATCACAAAAATGGTCGATGCTATCAGGCCCTGGTTGCTGTACCCGAACAAAATGCCCCTATATTCAGCTTTCCACTACTTGTAGGAGTCAAACAAAGTTACATTAATGGGAGCTTATACAATGGCTATCAGCTCAATCCGATATGGGACGAGGAGAGCGGTGCCCCCAAATGGTCACGCATTCAGCCCCACTAATGCAACATCGAATCACCCCGAGGGCCTGCCACCATGTTTGCCGACAGCGTGGCCACCGACTCCTTGCAAAGCCCGGTGTAGGACTTAAATGCGTCAGAAACCCATCGGCCATGAAACTGGATCGTGAGTGCATCTGTGCCCGATCGGTACATATGGGTGGCCCCACCGGCGCGTAGAGAGTGCGAGCTGAAATAGCGTGGATCTTGGCCTGTCTTAGCAGCAGCTCGCTTGTTGGCATCTGCAACATCGGCCGTCGCAATACAGGCCGGCTTTTCGTGACGGTCCAGGTACACTGCGGCCGGAAGCTCGACAGGTAGGTTTTTCGAGCCTGAAGGAGAATCAGGGCGCCGAATACTGGACATGTCCAGAACGCGACACATTCTTGAATTAGGGGGCCACCTTGGTTTGACTTGGAACCGATGAGACGCATACGCACAGATTGGGCATTCAGAGGTGAAAGCGTTGGCTGGCCCGCCACGTCCAGGACTGAGATGTCTTGATCAGACTGCAAACCACTTGAAGGAACTTCCAGTGATCGCCTCGATTTCCGATAAAGAGGAAAACGAACGCCAGGCACATGACCCCCACAAGGCTTGCTCGAAGGGCTCAGTCATTGAGAGGCTGTGGAAGCACGCCTCGAGGAGAGCGATCGACACTGGTGCTTTTCGCTGCGGTGGCATGTTGAGGCGGCTGATTTCTTTGAGAAGCATGCGGATGTGCGGGTATGCAACGGGGAAGTCGCGACCGGCTGCCGCGTACAAGTGCCGAACGCCTAGGAGAACCGCCATGATCGAGTCACTGCGAATTGGTCCTCCGGACTCGAAACCAAACTGGAAGCCGTGAAGAATAAAATCTGAAATTTGTTGCACTTGGTGAGCGAGAGGCACACCTGTCAGCGAAGGTGCGAAACCGTGGCGTGATGCCCAAACCATCCACTTAGTCAGCGATCGTCTGTACTGGTTAAACGTGGAGTCGGCAACGGAGTGAGCGCGGAGATACGCAGCCAGATGTCGGCCAGACCCTGAATATCAACCGTCAGTGACAGCTGCGACCAGCCATGAGTTAGTGATGAGAATTTGGCTGCATATGATGAGTTAGCGGCAATGCGGGAGCCTGCGTCTGCCCGATCATTGTCGACACCAGCCACGTGTGATGCAGAGAAACGGAGCCAAAACGAAGTTTTCCACCAGCTCAGGAGTCGGATGATCACTTGTGCGCGCGGGTTTCGCGAGGAGAGCTTATTTTGCCATGCCACGGCAGAGGTGTTGTCAATACGGAACTGAATATGATAAGGATGAATGTTTTGAGGAACACCGGAGCCCCATCGAGAACCCCAAGCATGGGCGGCAAATGCACACGACAGCAGCTCGCGGAAGTTTATGTCGAACCCGTTCGGCGCCCCGTCCTTGAACTTGGCAATCAGATCGCGCTCGCAGTCCGAGAATTGATACGTGAGAGCCTCCTGCGTCGAGCCGTCCAACACACAGATCCCGTAGTCTGACGCGTCCATCTCAATCACAATGTCCGGGGCTGGGAGAGAGTTGAAATATTCGAGGGACACCCCGTTCAGGTGAGGTGTGTGCAGCACGAGCCACTACCACAGCAGGTCCTGCTGCATGTCTGGTGTGATCGGTACACTCTGGAAACGATTCAGATGGCTTTCCCGCTGCCGTAGGCGCTGGAGAAATGGTCGCGCCGCACGGATGCATATAGCTACGTGCCGAAGGCTACCCATCAGCAACCGGTAGGCCTTCCTTGATAGTAACCCGGCAAAGTAGGCGGCTGCCACAAGTCCCCGTGCCTTAATAACTTTATCCACGGGCATGGAAACTGTTTCTGCAACGGAGTCGAAATTGAGGCCAAGCACGCGCTGTCTTGTGCTCCGGTCAGTGAACTTCTTGGTGTTGTCGGCGTCTGCACCCAAGACGGCCACCACGGCAAACCGAAGAGACCGGTCCGCGTCGCTACAGGATGTACCGATGTCTGCAGACACGTTAATGTGGTCATCCACACAGTGATAATTGAAGAAACCAGCTGGGGAAAGGTCGTTGGTGTGCGAACCGTGAACATAAGCTATGGCTCCACCGGCAATTTCGTAGAAACCTGGACAGCCGGTCCAGCCGAACGGTGCGGAGAGCTCGATCATGATGACATCGTCCTCCTCGATGTGTATCGCAAACAGGTACACACTATTGCTGTGGATGCTGATGTTGCGGAAAGCCGACGCAACGTCACCGGCTATCAGACAAATCGGCGCGCCAAGGTGCTCGCCCTTGACCTGAAGATATCGGTCGCCACCGCATCGCAATGACTGTACTCTGGCTTTACGATGCTCTGCTGGTCCGTGCAATCAGTAAGGGAGGCGCCTTCTGGATACGAGAGATCGTGGATCGTACGGCCTGTAACGTTTGCGTCCTCACCGCTCTTATCGACTACCCCGAAGGGACTGATGATAACTTCGGGCCATTGCTTGAGGAGGTACCGGTCGAGCTCCAAGCACCGCCCGGCATCCTGCTTCTTGCGGATGTTCTTACGAAGAACTTTGAGGCGTTCTCTCGCAGATCCGTGATTTGGCGGGCGTTGTAACTGTCGCGGTGGCGTTTTGCTCAGTCGCACTTCAACACCTCCTTGAACAATCTTCTGAAGTTCTTCCAAATGCTCGTACCGCTTGCACACTTTGTTCAGCAGCGCCGGCACCATGTGTTTGTTTGGTCGGTAGTCGCTCGCAGTCTGCCCTCGCACCAACTCTACGAAGGCTGCTAGCTAAACACCTGACCGTCGCACGTATTCGGATAAAGCCTTCTGGAGTGGGGTGTCCAGTAGAATTCGGGACCTGTTATTCCCGAGCGATATAGCGGGTGACTGTCGGGTGGAAGCGTGACGCCCAATTTCGTCAGAATCTGATTCAGCGTGGCCCTCCTTGTCTGTTGCAATAGGTTGCTTCTTGCGCGGGCGTTTGCATGCATATCGGCTTCGGCCTTAATGCTGACGACAGGGCGTAGGTGGCTTGAGCGTGGTACGGTGCAAGCGCTCGACTTGTCTGCTCCTGCCCCGAGGTGCACGTCGCGCTGATCAACAGGAGGCCCCCTGCTTCCGGCGACTGAGGCGCCTCCGATATACTCTTTACTGGAGCACTTGACGCGTTCTTCTTGACCAAAACATGTGCAACATCTTGTAACGTCGGTAGAACCGGCGCTGTACATGATGGATATAATGGATGTGCCGGCTGTATGGCCGGCACTGGCTGTATGACCGTGGGCGACTGTATGGTCGGCCCGGACTGTATGGTCGGCCCGGACTGTATAGTCAGATGCAGCGGTATAGCTGTGGATGGCTGTATGGCCGACATGGACCGTAAGATCAAAGCGTCCCCGTGCGTAGCGACAGCGACGATAGGAGCCTTCTGGCCGCCCGGTGAAATCGGTATTTGGGTGCCCGGGGTGGTCGAGCGAAGAGCTAAAGACACGTCCTCATGGAAATTTTGCGCTCGCGCGCCCCTTTTTCTCTCAGGGAAACTTGCCGTCGTCAAGTAGCACACCTCGACCGGCGGCATCTCGCCCTTGCTGTTCGGTGCGGTCGGCGGCATCGGAGACGTGTGAGGTGCTGGCACGGCTGGGTATCCTGCCTGGCCCACCGCCTGGCTTGCCACCAGCGCACGAAGGCGTCCCACCTCGTCTTTCAGGACTTGTAATTCAGCCTTCATGTCCTTGCTTTCTTGGGAGGTAGAGTCAGCTGCTATCGGTCTCTCCTCAGGCGCGGCCGCCTCTCCTCGTACAATTCCAGACTCGAACGACGCCATGAAAGAGGTCAGGTCGAAGCCGCCGTCGGTTCTCGTTGCGGCGGTTGGGCGCGTCGTGACACCCGCTGCCTTGGCCGCCTTCGCCTTGGCCCTCGCAGGTGCCTTACGCGCCTTCTTCGCCGGTGGTGCTGGGTGCTTCTCCTCCAAGTCGTAATCGGAGTCGTGACTGCCACTGCTCGGGGTCTTCCTCGGTGCAGCTGTGCCGACTGCGGTTGCAGGGTTCCTCCCAAATTTATTCTTGCCCTTACGGGCCTCGGATACAACTTCACCGGAGGTCGGCTTCGGTAACGCGCGCTTGCTCGTGCGGAGCGGAGCGGGTCGGCCGTAGGCCTCTCCGACGTCGCCGTCCACACGTCGTCCGCGCCAGTGATGTCAACGACATTCGGAGCAGCAGCGGCAGCCGCAGGGGACTAGCTATCCGAGGGAGCCGTGTCGGCCCTGGATGCAGGAGAGCTGGGCGCACCGGCGTGGTCTGGAGTTCCGCGGGTGAGCATGTCGTTCTTGGATAAGAGGTAACCCCCTTCTTTCTGCTTGCGTGGTGTTCTTCTCGATTCGAAGTGAGGGAGAACGCCACGCGTTCATCGGGTGGTCTGCGGCGAGCGGCCTGGACCGGACTGGAAATACCGGTATGTACCGGTATACCGAAACACCACTTGAAGTGGAAAACATAATTCCCTGATTCCATCATGGAATACAGCATAATACGGTAGAAGCGGGGATTTGCAGACTCTTTTCTACCTGCTTCAAGCAGATGGCGTTTCGTCAGAGAAATTTGTGCAATTTCCGCGGTTATCTTTCACGCCGGTATTTGGCAAATTTGTACAGTGGGCACTTAGCCGTTTACCGGCCCTCAGTTTTCCGGTTGGAAATCGCACAAAATTTCGGTTGGGTGAGTGTATGACACTTAGGTAACACATCAGCTGAAGTAAGTCATGTTGAAGTTTATGAGATAAAAACTCGATCTACCATTAGTCGTCATCAACATCCATGGGGTCCAGCAAGACGTACCGCGCACACTTTTGTAGGTAGCGCATTCGAATATACGGGAGCAGCTCGTACAGTGTATCATTCCACACCACCTCACTCAGAAGCATCTCAATCAGCGCAATGCACCACACACCACATGAGTTGCCATCTTGTTGAAGACACCAATCCACTTGCCCATAGATCAACTCTCCCTGCATGTTGAGAACGGGCTCCACGACGTACTTGATGGTTTTCTTCAGATTCTCGTACGACGAAGCGCTTTGAAGAGGATCAACATATGAACTGTTTGCGTGTCATGAGCCAGGTGAAAGGCTATCCAATGATTGTCGGTCAGGTTCACGCAGCCGATAATGACGTTGATCATCGGGTCAAAGGCGCCGAACGACGAAGCCACCTCCTTCTTCTTGGAAAGCGCGACAAACCCGCGAAGCTCGGGTTTACAACTCCAACGCCGTAGTCTTCCTTCAGTACCATCAGTGCAGCAATAATACACGTCGTATTCAGCCAGTGACGACCTCTCCATTCCAACAACTTGCGACCCTCGTAGATATCAGCCTCTACAACCGTCTCTCCCAGTGTCAGGTCCTTCACATGACACATGTGCGCATCCTGCACAGACACAAAGGCAATTGTCAGTGGTCGTTGAGTTTCCGGTTTGATGACCTGCCCATTTTCGGTGTACAAACTTGTACTGCTTACCTTCGTCCCCCATTCTGTGTCGTCGAACGGAGCTCACATGGCCAGCGGGCCACTCCACACGTTCAATCCACTCAAGTGTGAAGTCGACTTCGCGAAAACTCTTCTTGGCATCTAAGACTCTCGGCATTTCTTGTAACTGATCCCAGCTAGCTTATCCGTAATGCGACCACTGCGCTAATAGCTTTTGTGGCGACCTGTGTGCCTCCTTGATACTTATTGCATCTGCTATCATCGCCCGTGGCAACAACTTTGTGATGGTAGGCATCTCCTCGCCAACGTTAAATCTGCGCACGTTAACATTGGTCTTAGGCTCACGTACCTCCAGGTTGAAAGCGTCTACGATGTGTTTCGTTTCCGCGTACGAGTACGGTCCATCCAGCAAGATGTCCACATCGTCTAGCTGAACCCGACGATGCACCTTGCCAGCTTCAAATCTGCCTTGCTAGCTGGCGAGCTGCTCTCAAGGTGCCGACGCGATTCAAGCTACGCTTTGCCTTTTCGAGAGTCCAATCAACTTAGGTGGAGGTTGAAAGGTGAATGTAGCGATCTCACGCTTGGAATCAGGGATGGCCGTCGTTGTAGGTGGCGGGCGTTTCTCTTCTAAGTCAGCATCACTATCAGGCTTGGTATCGACAGTCTTGGTTGCAGTGCTGTGCTCCGCGGTAGCTGTAGTGGGGTTATGCGTAGTAGAAGCCTCGGTTGATTCAGTACTTGACTCGACTGGGTGTTCGCTGTCAGGCAGTGCTTTTGGTTCCGGTTCAATCTCGACGACGTTAAACTGCTGTTAAGCTTTTTCGATGCGCCAGGCCCTTGGTGATCTTGGATAAAACCGGCAACTTTTCCTTCGTTTAGCTTGTGGTAAAACTCGTGCAACCATGCATACGCCGCTTTGAACGTAGGCGTGTTCTGTTCTGCCAGCACTTCTTCAATTTTTGTCATTAGCGCTCTTGTCTTCCCGTACATTTCAGTGCGATCCATAGGCGAGTGCTCGATGACGGGACGGTCGACGCTTTTAATTTCGATTCCACCGAGCCACACATCACCAGACGTAATGCTGTTTTCAGGACTTCGCAGTACCCATCGGCTTGAAAAGAAAGACAGCGGCGGAATAATGGTCTCGCTTTAGCTGTGACGTCGGTAGTACATGACATGCCTGCAAGGCAGAAGAGGGTCTTCATGAACATGCACGTGCACAAGTATATCTAACAGGAGGGGCACGGAAAAGTGAATTAGAGACGTCGGTATGTGTACTAACTTTTACACCGGAAACCACACACACAGTCACACCAAAAACTCAGGCGATTCACTCACCTTGAGGTCAATCACGTGAGTTTCGTGAGTGGTCGTACTCTTCAATGCTGCATGTCGGTAGAGGTATCCACTTCATAGTTCGCATCACCCCTCTCAGCAAATTTGAACTCACCTTTCACGTAAACAAAGCGTGTGAACTGATCTGCACAGCTAGAGCCGAGAGCTCGCGATCTTCCCCAACGACAACTGGCCTTGAACCTACACGATGTAGCTCTCCAATGCACGAGTCCTCAGCCCACTCTTGTAGCGTATGAGCGTGGAGATAACATCATCGATCGTGAACGAGCTCGTGATGCATTTCTTGATCGCTCCCCACTTTGCCTCAACACGATTGTTTGTATTATTTCGGAGATGCGGTACGTCTCCACGTATATACTCCGTCCATTGCTCCTTGTACGAATCCCAGTTTCGCAAGAAAAACTGGTACATATCATGGCTCTCTTCTCCACCCAGGTGCTCCAGCAATGCCTGCTTTTGAACGCGATAGTCTTCTGCGCTCTTAGCAGCAATCAGTGCGCTCATAGCACCTATTAGCACGTCTTTTTCGGCTTTCGTCTCCGTCATACGGCGTGCCACCTGTAAGTGGTGCCACTCCTGGACGTAAAATGACACAGTAACTGCCGAGCCTGCCGAGCCTGCGGGAATGCCTCTTGCTACACGTCCTTCTCGTGGAAGGCCTTGTCCGAGATGATAACCTCTATCTTAGACCAATCTGGATTGTTTCGCCGAAAGTACTCAACAGCACAACGTAGGTTATCCTTCGTTTCTCTCACGACAAGGGCATGCTGCACATACTGGCCCTGCAATCATGATCACCAGATAGGTAAGAACGTCAACAGGAGATCAACAGTTATCAAGTTCGGATAGTATTTATACCTTTCCGAAGACATCGTGAACTACGAAGCTAAAGAGCTTGTATCTGTTCCGGTTCGGTCCGTGCGTCGTATCAACCAGCACCACTTGGGGAAAAGCTCGAAAAAGTCGCTTCATACGTGCAGATTGGAAACGAACCACCTGCGCAACCTTTGTGGCCGGATCAACAGCAATGTGAGCACAGTTTCCATCGTCCTCGCCGCAAAACTCGCGTAGAATCTGCTCAGCATGTTCAGCATCGCTCTTATCGTTATACGGGCCACGTTGCAGCGCCTGTATCATGTTGTGCACGGGATATTTATCGCTAGACGCCACAACGAAGGAGGCTAGACGCCACAACGAACAAAATTCATTTTGATTGGCTAAAATAACCCGTTGAGAGGAGTCCACAGATTGCTGCTAAACCTGTCGTTGCTACCAAGCGTAGCGAAGCGAAAGCGAGCGAAGCGGGCTTAGGGTCGTGTCACCAGCGAGCGTAGCGAGCACCCTTTAGGTTGGGTTATGGTGAGGTGATAGACTCCCAATGCCCTCCAACTCAAACCTGCAAAACGTATTTTAGCCAATCAAAATGGATTTTGTTCGTTGTGGCGTCTAGCGACCTTCGTTGTGGCGTCTAGCGATAAATATCCTTGTGCACGTCCCGTAATGTCGACTTCTTGGCTAAACACACAATAGCAGGAAAGGTCACATAAATTTCAACCGGAAGTGTGAACGACACTTAGTAACATACAAGCTGCTTACTTGTGCGATTGCGGAGAAAAGCGAGGATTCCGCGCGCGTGCGATCCAGAACACCGCATAGTCGAAACATCTTGGAGGAGTGAGGGGTCCGTAATCCGGCGATTTTCAGCGTAGTACCACCATAGTGCCGCAGTACACCGATGGTTGTGAAACCCCTTTGGCTGCACGAAGAGATACCACTCACCACTCCAAGTCAGCTTCACGTTTATCTTGCCTTGCAATTGAAGTAGCGCACAAGCTGATGCTGACAAGCGCCACTGCCACGAGGTTTGTACGGGTAGCCATTGCGTGCAAACCAGTGTCTTCGAGTAAGTCTCCCACTTTTCGGACATCACAGGGGTATCCACTTTCGTGTTTTTGGCAATCGGCTTATTGCAGTGTGCGACCGATGACGTGGAACGGATTGGAAAGCGCTTTTCGTTTCTTCACTGAAGTTGAGCAGAGAATCATGAAATGGTTTCCACGAGTACCACCGACACGGGAATCCGTCCAAAAACACCTTCTTCACCACGCGTGATTTCCTGGTCCATCAAATGGTACTGGCGTTCGATCGCTTCTTCCGGTTGGAATTGACGCAGTGTTTCCGTTGCCGCATCCGAAATGTCAGCGTCCACATCATCGCTGGTTTCGTTCGAGGCACCATCCGGCTGCTCGCCACCGACACTGACTCCGAACCGCCGTCCGAATCTTCTTCGTCTCCAACCTCTTCGCTCGGATCGAATCAGAGCTGCTTTCCTCCCGCCCATCATCCCGGGAGTTTTGGTCGTCGGGAATGTCCACAGTACCTGGCATTTCCTCCACCGAAGAACCATCTTGATCCGATACTTCAGCCACAGCACGTGTTGCGGCAGCTTCGCAACGAATTTATTCTCATTGCTTTCGGAGTGCGGCTCTCGTATACGCTGGCAGCTTCTCGCCTCGCCTTTGCAGGCGCAAAGCAAACCGCTCACGAACTGCACGGACAAGCTCTTTCCCGAACCGTTCTGCGTTACGCGAAGCCTTCTCTGCATTCCCGGTGCGATCCCGTTGCGTAATTTCCCTTGGTTCGGACTGCCGCAGAAGTAAGGTCACAGCAGTAGCCTAGTTAGTCCCGGCATCCATTCAAAGCTCTCAACAACGACACGAACCATGTCTCTTCCAGCAATGTGCGCTTCCAGCAGCGACCTTCACTCTTCCTCTTTTCCCCCAGCTATCGAATCGACGAATGAGCTCTCCACGGCCACTGGATGTTCGTTTTCAAAAAACTGAAAAGTCTGAAAAGCAAACAGATCCCGAAATGTATCCGTAAGAAAATAAAATACCTTCGCGTTTGCGGGAAGATGTCGCATACATATGTTTTTTTAACTACGCAAATGCCAACCGGGACTACACGTTTGCCCTACAGGATCCCGGGCACAGTATCATGTTCCGACTAGAAGAAGGCAGCGACTTCCGCAGCATATTTGTAGTTGATCGCCAAATTTGGTGAAAGTATGGGCGGCGTCTACGACCTACCGATGCCGCAGCAGCTTAAAACCACTGACCGATCTGTTTGTCGCTTAGCCTCAGCTGTATTTAGCTTTTTTAAGCGATCAAAAAGCTTCAGTAGCGGCTTCGGAACCGTCAGTGGGGGTGAAGTTGCTCATTTCAGGTGGCCGCCACCACCACCATAATGGAGTCGCTAGTGATGCCTGCTAAATCTTATATTTGATTTTGATAATATGTGACAGGTTTTGAGTTTGTCGATACCGGTAGTACATTTATGGCAGTCATTCCCGGCCGAAGTAGTTGATGATCGGCACGAAAAAACTGCGTGAAAAAAACGGGTGCGGATTTATCCTTAGCGGAAAGAAGACGAATCCTTAGTGGGGTCACGAAATGGACGACAGTCTTGGATGTTTTCTAGAGGAATTTATATAAACCAGTAGATATTTACTGGATTCGTATTTTCTAAGCGTTCTACTGGTTTTACTTTACTAAGTTCATCTATAAGTTGATCTACGTCGCGTGGGAGCTTGCGTTTGGCGTGTGGGTCGTCTTCCGCGCGTCAATTGATGCACCCAGCTGACTGTCGCTCGAAAGGCAGTCGAATTCACCACTGGATGTTCTTAGACGGATCCCAGGTTAGCTCGCGGTAGCCGACCACATATTAAGTTCGCAAAGTGGTGTTGGCGGGCATTTTAGGGCAGCACCTGACGGATTGCGAAATGGCAGGACGTCAGCAACACCGCAGGCAATACCAGAAGCAGAACAATTCATTTTGGCTCGGCGGCCGCCTCGACAGCACGCTTATCAGCGAACTTAATGGATTCTACTGCTTTGCACCCAGCTGACAACGAAACCAGTAGATATCTACTGGTTTATTTAAATTCCTCACGTTTTCTACAAAGGAGGAAACCTTAGTGTCCTCTTCTCTGCACGGGATGAATCGTTAGCGGATGGATGGTTCCTTAGTGCGTTGGGCCAAACGCCGCCACTTTTGTCGTTAGTTTTCTCTTCTGCTCCAAAGACGAATGTCTTACGTTTTGGGCAGCTACGCAACATATAGGTTCTCTACTCGTCTGCATCATCACGTGCTGAAAGAAAGCTTACTACGTACGACCTGTTAGTGCTCTTCGCACAATACATATATGTGAGTACGTGTTAAGATTGCACTGCTGGCGAACACGCTGGAAGCAAAGGGAACAGGGAAAAGTATCAAGGGAAAGCGCTTCACAGGTTTTCTGATTGCTTTTTTGTGGGCTGTGCAGGTGGAACATCACGTTGGACGAACATACCATACTTCTTGAATACCGGAAGCTGGCGAAAACGATTCACCGTATTTTGCTTTGGGAATAACGGAAATGAGGCCGGAGTAGGTGGTGATGAGAGTTTGACTTGATGGCAACACCGGCGAATGAATACATTGGTGTATGTGGATTTTGTCTCTAGTCATCCGCTCACGATTCCTCTCCCGCTAACGATTCATCCTGTACCACTAAGGATTCATCCCCCACTAAGGATTGTGCCGTTTTAGTGAACCCACTAAGGATTCAGCTGAAGGCGTTAACCCCTCCAGACCGGGAGCTCCCAGGAACATTTAACCTGCATATGCTACTGTATTAGACTTAATGTTTGTATGTAAAAATGGGTAGGCTATGGTCACACAGGCGATCCAGAGAGAAAGCCGTGCTAAGGTAGCATTTAAGCTGCATGTGCACACCGTCGAGCTGCTCCGTCTGTTGAATAATGCTACGTAGGCTTAAAGTGACAGGGCAGCCCATCACACGCGCTGCACAGAAAATGAGCTGTCGCTAAGCTATATTTTCTAAATTTTGACATTCAAAACTTCCCATACGAAGTTTAGGTAAGAAAGTTGGTGTGTCACCCCTACATTCAGTGCAAGCTCATGATGCGTCCGATTTAGTTCTATGCACAATACAAACATCAAGTGAGAAAGATGACCTGAAAGCACAGCTGTTGGAGCAACAGTCATTTCCCGTGAAACTGATTCATTGAAGATGCATATGAAGATGGGAGTGATGCAGAGTTCAACGAGCCGCGCGATGGCAGCAGAGTTGTGCCAGTCAAAACCGAGAGGCACTCGACAATACTGCATATATTCAACTTAGCATAGCATAATATGCATCTTAGAGCCTACGGGCTTGTGCGTCGTCGCTTTCTGGAAGCCGGAGTACCAGGTGTTGACGGTGTGGCTGGTTCAGCAGTGTCCGCCTTGCGACGAATCCTGATTGGCTTCGCATTTTCCACCGGAATCAGCTTGCCATTTCCCCACTCACGATGCCAAATATCCCAGCATGTCATTGCTATTCCGCGGATGTTTCGTCGAGCTTTCATGCACAGGAAGATAAGGCTGACGTCATTACAATCGCTGCAGAATACGACGTCGTCGTCGCACGTTTTTTGTCACTGCGCAGGGCAGAGCAGACCTTGCATGCACGCTGGCGTCGTTATGGCTGCTTGCCTTCATCAAGCCAATCATCCACCTGCCGTGCTGCGTGTTGTGAACTAGAAGCTGCCCCCGTAGCGATAGGTGCGTAGCTTGGCGTGGAGGCAGGTACTTGTGTCCCAAATGTGTTACCTTCGTACATATTGGTAGGCTGAAGCTGGGTCAGCTGGAGGTGCAGCTTGATCATGTACTTGACGTGACTCAGAGGACGCGACTCCTTGTTCTTGTGGTACGCTTTGTGAACAATGTATCCATTTACTATCGCCAAGTCAATGAGTCCTAACACCAGCGACTTGTAGTACTTTTGAAGCGAAGCGCGCGTTGGAGAGAGTAGCGCTGCAAGCGCAGCTGATCATGGACATCCACGCCCCCATGTAGGCGTGGTAGTCCTTGATGACTCTGGGACAGGGCACCTCGACCTGCTCGGCGCGATCTTGGCGCCCAGCTCGATCGATTGCAATGCTTCCACCAGTGCAAAGGAAATGCACCGGACGCGAATCCCACCAACTAATAGCCGTCATGTTCGGGACCAATTTAGAGCGAGCTGTCTTGCAAGAACCACGCGGAATAGTGTCAGGTCTCGTCTTCTTCTTCTCAATGACCTGCTTGCAATATCCAAGCCGGTTTGCCATTATTGTGCCAACGCAATAGAAGACCATCAGCAGCAACTGAATTGCCAACGCCACTGAGGTGTAGAAGCGGTCTACTACAATCAGTCTCATCCCTTGCTTCCGAGCATCTGGTCCAAACACTTCGATCAGGTTCCGCACTACAGCAGCAGGTCCTGACTTCATATCTGGTTTGTGGGCATCGCTTGCATGCTGCTTCTTCCCGCAGTAGACTTCAAAACTGCCCGTATGTAGCATAATGCAAAGCATGTTAGACTCAATAAACTGAATAACACTACATAAGAGTTTTCAATGATAAAAAAATACCGTATGCAGTACGCGGTAGTTGCACTGCACAGCATGAAGAGCTTGGTGCCCCACTTGTGCGGCTTGTCCTACATGTATACGTGCATCTTGTTGAATGACGACCGACTTGGGAGAACAGCTTCATTAAACGCCAAGTGGGAAGGCGTAACATATCCTGAGACGAAGGTGCGCTGCAGCACCTCAACGACTTTTCTGATCTTCCAGGCTCGATCGGTACGTGCACGGGGGTCACTGTTGGGATTGAAATGCAGATTCCTTGATATCTCCATGAAACGATCTCGAGGCATCACGGATCCAAAACAGCCACGAGAGATGGCACCAACATCAGTTGTTTTCCAATGGTTAGTCAATTTCTCCTGATTTGGAGCAATTGTCCTCGCTACAAGCAGCCGATGAATCGACAAAGTTCGTGAGGCATGATTGGCTTCATAGTTTGCATGTCGTGTTGAATATCGCGTCGGGTCTTGCGAGGTAGACTAGAACTTCGCCGTTGCTTCTTTCGGTATCGCTGATAAGCCCCGTCAACCCGTAATGGCAACATTTCACGATGATATTCATTCGAGCAATCCGCTATGTGCTGCCACAACACGACGGGCAAAAATAGAAGAATAGGGCCACGGGGAATCACCATGTATCAGTACATCGGCCGTTGGACCCGAATAACCTTGACGTAAACCTGGATAGCTTCTTGCGTTGCTCACAGGTTCGTAAGGTTCCATCATGTGTTCATGGATATCAGGCTCTTCAATGTCTTCCCAACCCGACGCGGACATGTCGTGCAAGACGGCTTTCTGGAGATTACCAGCGAGAACATTGTCTTCACCACCAAAACGTTCCAGAAAGTTTTCTGCGAACATTTGTTTGCATCTTCTCAGGGTCATCGAAAACATCCTCTGGTAGGCATCCAGCTTCGACGTCGTCATCCGAACTGTATTCCTCGGTTTCCACGTCATCCTTTCTGCTTCGTCGCCAGATTAATAGTTTCACACTGGACCGTGCTCTCCCCTCCACTACGTTCAAGTTGTCCTCCGTGTCTGCTAGAAGTTCATTCCCACGCGCACTGACTTGGCTTTCATCTTCAACGTCAACTGGATAGCCACCAGAACGAAAAGTTAGTATGAAGCATATTATGCAGTACGTATGCATCATAGCAGACAGCATACGATGCAACACAAGACGCAGTACATGATGCTGCATATCATTCAGTATAATATGCATCATACCTTGTTCTCCAGTAGCTGCTGATCCCATGGAGCCATCGTCACCCATGTCGTCACCTTCATCAGCTTTTGACTCACTGGAGCGTGGGACGTGTGGTGAAGTAGGAATCAGAGGCTCGTTCATCGTCCCGCTTCGTTTTGCTGGCGTTAGAAAGATAGGAGTCGCGCTCTCAAGAGAGCGTCTGATCGATCGACACGCACGTCGCTTGCCAGGCGCAGACTTGATCACGTTGGGGTTGTAGCACGGGAGATTCCACAGTCACAGTTGTCGACTCCTGTGTAGCTGTGGTAGCGAGATCACCGGGTCAAACGGATGGTGGAGGCGCAGCACTAGTACGGGCACGATCCTCTGCAGCGCCAATATCTGCAGCGTAGGCTTCGCGGACGATCTCAACAGCATCAGCAATTTGGGCATCACCTGGGGAAGCAGCTGGGGTGGTAGAGCGAGCGCGGCTCCTCAAACCTGCATAAATGCGCACCGTTAGCATAACCATTATCTCCGTCATTTAGAACCCCTCGTACAATGCGCGTAGTACTCCAGCACCGCTAGCTCTCCTCGAAAGACGTCCGTGCCCTCATTGCATGTGGTGTCCTTCCCCGGACGCATGTAAAAGTAGCGATTGTCCAGGCTTCTTCTCGGTGGTGGCTTGCGCGCCCAGCCTTGTCCCCGAAGCTCCTTCCAGACAGACTTGAAAGACAGGTCGCGAGCCGTCACCTCGCTGTCCCGCACTAGCCTGCTCGATGGTCTCACCATTGTCGCCGTCGACTTGAGCCCTTGGCGCGCCAAATCTCGAATGAGGCTGTTTTGGAAAAGGCGGTCGGGGGAGAGTGGCTGTGAGCCACTCGTTTGCTCTCCACCTCTCTGAACAAATTCAAATCGCCCAGTTAAATACGGAACCCTCCAGAATTTATTTCTCGAATTTACACAAATCATCATCTTTGTTCGCATGGCAATAGACAGGCTCGTACAGAACCAAGCCAAACCTTTGTCTTGATGTTTGTATGCCGCATGTACGGGGAAAGTACACCCATACAAAACCAAGTCAAAATCACTTAAGCTGAATATATTCAGCTTAAGTGGATAGGCTAAGTAGCATTATGCTACATCCGGTCTGGAGGGGTTAAGGATTAATCTTCCCCTAATAAACGACTAAAATGACAACCCGTATGTTAGTACATCTCTTTCGATTGCCAGCTTCGCTCAAGCAACACGAACCACTTTGAAGTCACTGCAGTTATTTCACTATGGTTAAACGTGCGATGCCAACAGCGATGGCGGGTCCATACCTGGAGCGTCTCGTCAAGCACCAAAACAATGTAGATTCATGTCGTTATCGTTCTTATCATCGTAAGGACCACGCGTTGAAGATTTTAACACCGAGCATCTAATTCGCTGTGTCCGTGCCTCACAGATCTATGCTGAAGCTATAATTGACGAATTCGTATGTATGATGATACTTATCGAGTGTAGTGTTTCCCGGGCCGGAAGATCCAAAAGTTGAGCACGACAGTGCAGGGGCTTAACCCGCAGGAACTTGTAGCCTAGTGTATTGTTCTCCTAGACGGTAAAATGTAGTGTGAGGTCGGGACTGATGCTGACCAGCCCTTCTCTAAATAGACCACATCAGTCAATCGTGTCCAGAGGCGTCCCTCCAGCACAGACTGAACTGAGAGACAGATCATCTTCCTAGACGATCTTCGAACAGGCAACATGCAATACATACAAAGTTCCATATGCAGTCCAGATCAGGCACGAACAGCCAGACTAGATAACATGTAAACCCGTTGTTGACGGCTGGGGGCCGCCGGACACATCTGGGTCATCTCAGGGCACAGTCTGTTATCACTGCGTCCCTTCAGGATCAGCTGGTGGACCAAGCTGTAAACTTCAAGGTCAGGTATGACTGACAACCACTACATCGAGAGCAATAGTGCACAAAGCGAAAAAATGATAAACTCGATCGGGGTGATATTTTGACTCTCTAGGCACTCTTGCGTCCGATAATGTTTTTGCGCTCCTTTGTGTGCTGCATTCATTTTCGCACTGGCGGATTCATATTTTCGTACGCAAGATACTTGATAACAGGACATCGTCCCGATATATATGCAAATTTCTCCAGAAGAACGATTGCTATCACAACTTGTCCGAAGAAAGTCAGGGTCATGTTTCCATTCATCGACGCCGACAAGGACACCCACGACGTAATTCTATCAACACTGCATCTATTCGTGGCAATCGCGCCAGCCAGCATAAGTCCACCCATCGAGTGTGTCATCATGATTGTGTCCGAGACCGTGGTGCCTTGACTGGTTTCGCTTGCTACAAGTGCGCGGCCGCATACTTCCATCCTGCTGCGAATGGTTCATCTAAGTATGATGTATCGTATCCAGGTGTGCTTACTTCATATAGGAACACCACGATGCGTGGCCCGTCAGACTTCCCCAATATTTAGGAAATAAGTCTTGAATTCCCGACATCTCCCGGGGTAATTCCTTGTCCGTGAATGAAGATGCACGGGCACGGAGTCGACTTACACGAGCACGAAAACTCGTCAAAATCCAAAATGTCCGAAATTTTTAATGCAGCTTCTAGCTTTCTGCCCGTCACAAACATCGGCTTTCCGATAAGCAGCGTGCTTCCCACTGATGTCACAAAGCTAGACGAAGCCACTGTCACGCACTCAGTTGTCGAGTTCGATGCCAAATCTCCACAGAGGCGACGATGATTTTAACTGCGTCGACGGGTGGCAGTTTTACTGACTGTTCGAGTGGGAAATGTGTTAGAGTTGGCTGACAGCACCGACTTCTTTGTGTGTTATTTGGGTGAGTCGGGGTTTACGATGCGTGGTCGTGATATGGATATCGTGGTGGGGTATTGGCTAAAGCGACAATGGAGTTAATCGGTGGGAGCGCGTTCGAAAGTGGTGTTGATGTTGGTGATGTTGTGCGATACATGTGAGATGTTGGCGAAGCCGTCCAAAGCAGTGATCGAAAAAATAATTATCATATAATAACTTTGGTATATATTTTGAAGGACTAACGGATTATTGATAAGCCGAGCAACCCGTACGATACGCAATTGGCTCCGTAATAAGTATATTTACTTTTTACCTTTCGTATCGGTGATTGATGACAAGAATGACTGGTTCCGGAGTGCGTTGGGAGCTCAACTCGGTATGGTGTGCTTCTCTAAATCATGCATTCATCTTAATTTTCGACTTCAACATCCAAGTACCATATCCAGCTCGCGTCAGATCTCACAGTATTTCTTCACTGCAGCGTGGTTGGGTCATTTCCAAACCACTGCGCCGTTCCAAACCCCTACAATATTTGTAAATAATTGCAATACTTATTACGGAGTAACGCATATTGTAATGCTGTATTATGTTTTTCTGTAAGTCCAATACAGTTTTTTATTGTACTGTCTGAACACTGGTCCACAGTGTGTAGTTGTGGCTCGTCGTGGTTTCCGTGAAAGCGGCGAAGGCGTGGTGACGTTGGAGAAGGCCGATTGGCCGTTGACCTGCGCGTAGCAGCGTGAAATTGAGACGTAGAGACGGACAATCTGAAGTCATATTTCGTCGGCTGAGCTGGTTCGGGTTTGCATTTGCTTGAGTTGTGAGGGCAAGCAACGCCGCAAAGAGATGTGTCACTGTTCGGAAATCATTGCAAAGTAGATGATATTGTGAGAACGAACAGGGTAGACCAAATAGGCAGCTCGTTTAGATATCGACCGAACTCCTCTTTAATCCAACGCGCCTAATCAGTAATGACACGGACACCCAGAGCTGACACGCGGTGGATGTTCTTGTTCGCAGGTTGACGCATGAACATCATGTTAACCGGAACTGCCATCGAGTTGGAAAGCCACTGCACCATTGCTGGGTCAAAGGTTCCTGTCACAGCGATAAAATCAATCTTGATCGACGGGTAGATGTGATCGAATAGATTCACAATATCCTGGAACTCGCGTGGAACGGGGCTGCCGGCTCGCACACGTGCACCAGACGCAGGCAGTACGTGTGCTCGTTCTGCATCACATACGACACAGCTTCGTTAATCTTGGGAAGGTTGGCCACCTTGCAAAAGAACACCACTGGTGTGTTCTTGATTTTTTCAATTCGTTTAGCGATCATCACGCTGCCCACGAAGGCTTGGTCACGCTGTGCTGAGCCCAAGTCTATATTCTCGCCTCGGAAGTAAAGCAAAAACATCCGCGAAACGTAAAGCAGTCCCTTCAGCAAACTGACGCGTGTCAGCATCAGCAGCACCACGAAGAAAAATACAGCAAAGTAGATGAAGAAGTATGAAAGGGCCTCGAGGTCCGAAAATGCGTTAACAAGAATGCCTAGCGCAAGCATTCCCAAGCAAAACCCCGCATTGACCCACGACGTAGTCCTTTTACGAGGAATCTCTTCGCGCCATATCTTCAATAGCAGACACGCGACGGTAAACGAAGCCAGCACGCACAGAAACGCAAGCGCGAAAACACCCGAGAGAACGTTCACTTGAGCATCCAAAATGAATACGATACTCGAGCACACGATGAAAAACGTCAAGATGATGAAGTGGTTCGTGCCACGGCATGAATTCTGTCTCAACAAAATACTGGGAAGAACACGATCGATCGCAAGGCGCTGAAATAGTCCGTTAATGCCCACGTAAGCTGTCAGCACAGCACCAGCGAGCACTCCAAACGCATCGATAGCAACGAGAACTTCAAGCCAGCGGCCACCACTTAGTCGCCCTATGTAGGAGAGCAGGGTTGACTGATTGGAGATAATTGTGTCGAGCGGCACAACTGCTAACGCTAGGAATGAGTACGCCACGTTAAAAGTGCTCGACATGGCCCACATGTTGCGCAGCGTTTTCGGGAACATACCCGCAGCTTGTTCTTCAACGTATTGTGAAGAGCTCTCGAAGCCCGTAACACCCAACATTGCTGTGCCGAATCCCAGGAACAGGGCCATGAAGACATTGCTGCTTTGTGCAACACCAACAATCGATACGTCAGGAAGCGACGTGCTCATGTTATCCAGGAACACTGATGGATGTTCCGCGATGTAGATGATACTGAAAATGGCCAGCAACGTGAGCGTGAATGTGTGGAAAGTAAAGAAGATCAGTGCCACAATCGCGCTCTCCGCGATGCCCGTTAGGCACAGCAAAGCAAACAAACCGAGCAACATGATTGTGCACTCCATGACTGGTAACTCCACGAGCGACTCGTTCACGTAGTTCATCGCTGATACGCCGTTCACAACCGCCGTGGATAAATACGACAACATGGAGAAGATGCACGCCACAGCAGCAACTTTTTCGATGCCGAGTTCAACATAGCAGTGTAAAACCCGCCGTTCAGAGGAACCGCGCTCATGACTTCCTCAAATACCCATCGAAGACAATAGACCACGACTACCACAAAGAACTGCGTCACTGGTGCGAGTTTACCAGCCTTTCCAATGGTCTGTCCCGCCGAGAAGAGCACGCTGGACAGGATGGCGTTGCCACTGATGGCGGTGGCATTCCACTCGCCGAGCTTGTTCTTGGTCTCGTTGGCCTTGAGCTCCTCACCGATTGCCGCGATTTCGTCGGTTCTTCCTTGCACAAACTGCGCCTCACCACCGATGTTCGGGTGCACCCAGGATGGCTCCTTGAATCGGCGATCTGTGACTTGGATTTGGATGAACCGTTGGCGCAGTTGGCTCGGCGTGTCGGCGCGAATGAAGTTCATTTCGCTGACCCATCCGGGAGCATTGTTGCCTCCAAGCTGAGGGATCGACAGCGACGTGATGGCGCTAAGATGCGCGTAGTCCGCGGACGGAGACATTGGCGACTGCGGTGTGTTGGGCGGCAGCAGGTCCAGCCGCATCTCTCGGTCTTCGGACTTGGCCATGGTAGGTTGGTTACACGGCGTCGAGAAGTATGAGGCGACGACAAAAACGGAAGAAGGGACGATGCAGAGGCAGGAGCTGAAGAGAATTGGCACCGACCCGGCAAATTCCCAATTGGTGCCAAGTGAGACAGACGGCAGAGACCACGTTTATGGCTTTTGAAAACGGTTGGACTATTGTGTGCTGCTGCCTCAGTTGATAGGGGGTCAGAAAAGCTTTTCCTGGTAAAGCACGGCCATAGCAGCAACCAATGCAGCAGGCAGTTGCCATGCAGTGGAGGCCTCAGGGAAGAGAGCAGCGTCGGGAACGGTGGTGGAAGGGCAGGCGGACGCGGCATTCTACGTGTCAAAATTCGGAGTTAAAATAGCGTGAAAGATATTCCGACACCACCCTGATGGGATGGGCTTGTCACCCCCGCTCACTGAAGCGACAGATGTTGCATCCAACTTCGCGGAATTTCATGCTCTGGACAGCCTCGACAAATGGCGCGCTCATTTGTGGCAGGATGCACTCGCCGCTGCCACAGGACATCGAGACCTCCCTACACCCACCCACCCCGTCCAACATAAGGTCATGCAAATTGTTATAAGGAGAACACGCTGAAGTTGATCGTGCTGTAGCTGCCTTTAAACGGATACTGTGCTTCTTGGGCAAATCGGGCCCCGTGTTAAGAAATTAGAGGCGGGGCATCTTCGTCGTCCTCCTCTCCCTCGGGGCCGTCGACGTGGCGTGCAGACGTTTTCGTCACAAGCGGCTTCATCTGCAGCCGCCCGCGCAGCGCGTTGTTGTTGCCGTTCTCGTCTTTCTTAACCAACCCACGAATACTCACTGCCCCACCGCGACGTTGGCTTGGTGGTGCGCTATTCGCAGCTTCGAGTAGCTTCCAGACAGTATAAAAGCAAACGTGAGCACGGAAGCACAATGGATTGGTCTTGAGAAAAACGTACCTCGTCCGAGAGCTTTGATCGGCGCTGAGTGGGCGTGATGGTCGACCTCTCATTGTTCAGTTTCTTGTCCTTTGGCAACTTACTCTTCTGCTCTTGCTCTTCGCGATACAGTTGCGCTCGTAGCTGCTGCGTCGGTGTAATGTGAGCCTTAGGCAATGTCAAGCGAAGAGTGCCATTGATCTTCGATCTCTCAGCTTTACCGGCGTCAGAATGTACAAGCTCAGGAAACCTGAGTCGGAGAACTTTATTCTTCGCCACGATAGAGACGTACGACGGGTGGACGTCCACGTCAACAAGCGAGGTGTCCAGGAAGCGAGGGAGATCCACCTCCAAACTGACATCCAAGATGTCGTCCGTCATGCGGAACTCCCATTTGCCTTCGTTGCACTGCCGAATCGACCCGTCAGCGCGCTCCTCCTTCGATCGAGCCTGCTGAAGTGCCTGCTCGTGTTCTATTTCGAGGTTCCGCTCCCTCGGCTGGTTTTCGCGCCGCCGGGCGTCCTCCTCCTCCTTCTGCTCAGCCATTTCCAGGTACATCTCGCGACGCGTGTGCGGCGTGTACGGAACTTTCTCCGTTGACGCCATTAATGATCTTTTCTTCTTTGCGGTTGGCTCGCCTTCACCGTCGAGCGATATGTCGGTTGCTTCGCCGCCCACCACTTCAATCACTGACTCTTCTCCGGCTGCGTCTCCTGCTTCTGTTCAAGAGCCTTCTTAGCTAGGATCTTCTTGGCTTCTCTGCGTACGTACTTCTGACGCTCTCGAAGCACTTGCAGCGCCTTGATGTGGTCGCTGCGGTGGATGTCTTTGCCGTCTAGGATCTGCAGCTGGGGCAAACACGCGATCACGTACTCCCGGAACCCAGTTTCCCAATTAGACTGGCACGGATTGCCTAGCATGTACAGCTCTCGGAGATGCTGCAGAGGCTTGAGGTGGTCCTACACCAACAAACAGTGCAGTGCATATCAGAACCGAATGTAGCTGCCTAATCGACAGCAAGGACTGCTACCAACGTACGAGGCTCTCTTCTAGCGTGTCAAAGTCGATGAAATTGACCGTGAGATCCAACTTGTTGAGGAACTCACAGCTCTGTAAGCCTTCGATCCTACTGATATTGTTCAGGGCCAAGTTTAGGTACTGCAGTTCCTTCATGTGCGTCAGGTCCTCGATCTTCTCGATGATGTTGTTTTGCAGGTACAGAATCTGCAGCTTGCGGCACAGCGTGCCGATGACCTCGATCTTCTCCAGCTCCTCCTGGTGCAGTGAGATCTCCTCGAGCGTCGAGGTGATGCCCTCATTATGCTCCGCCCGCTTGCGCAGCAGCTCCACAGTAATGCGCGGCATGTTGCGAATTCAGAAATGGGTATCCTCGCGACCTTTCATCGGATGTATGACGTCACTAAACCGATTTAGTAGCGCGTCGTTAAAAACTGCAGTGGTCGGTGACCACTGGTCACCGTAAGCTATAATTGGCTAGAATTTTGCAAACTTGTTGGCGGGGATTGGCAGTTCCGTATATTACCATATTATGACAGAAAAATACACCCGGCAAAAGTCGGGGTCCAAAAAAACAAAAGGATGCACTCTCAGCGCTTTTTCGTGATATTTAAAGACATTTTGAGTGACAAAACAAGCGAACATTTTAATGAAGATGGAACGGGCAAACCAAGACCTGACTGGAGATTCGTAAATGTCATCTTATTGTGCCTTCCCAATTTTTTGGCTAAAGCGACGTCTTAAACTGAGAATAACAAGCGGAGGGCTTGGCCCCTACCTTGAATTTGAAGCGTGGTGCGCGACGATAAGGGTCCGATTAGTTACCAGACAAGAGCTTGTGTTAGCCGGAGAAGCCCGAATGCCTTAACCCATCGAGCCATTCGGATTTTTCTCGCTACTAATCTCTAAAGGACCCCAAATAGGAACCCCGAATAGGTTGGCGAAATTGTTGAAAGAGACAATGCTTTAAATAACACTTAAGGTAGAAATGTCGATGTTTAGTAAATTCAAGTATAAGATTACAGAGCAAAATGAGACATGCTACGTCGTGACGAAAACGTGCATGTTGTCGATGACAACGGTGTATCCCATACCACAATTTATCCTCGTTGTGCAACACTAGTTGTACTTACAGCCCAACAAGGGATTAATTCGGGTCTCCCACTATGTGGTATACCAAATAAGTAGATGTCGGCTCAATTCTTTAACCAGGTTTACACGTATATAAATCTGCAGACTTTTATCAATTGTACATGTTTTACTATACGGTGGAGGTTAGCTCAAAAGTGATTGGCTTCGTTTAGAGATATATACTTCTGAAGGGAAGAATATGTTTATCAAGATTACAATGCTTCGCACAAATATGTAGGCATCGGCTCAATACTTTAACCAAGTTTACATGTTTATAAATTTGCAGCCTTTTTGTTCAATTGATAACCAAGATTGCCCTAAAACTAGACCGACCTACTTCGCGCAACTGAGGCGAGGCGGTGAGACCTTGATCGCCCTAGGTGTACAGTGCAGATGCCTTCCGGTAGAGGTCGAAGTACTCCACGAACGAGACGTGGAACACCGACGGTCAGAAGTACCCCTGGAACAGTTGTTCCTGGGTGGCGGGTGCTCCTTGGGTCAATCCCCTTTAGGTACGTTTACCTTTGCGGCTTCCACCTGCATGTTCCTGGTCTGTTCAGGGAGAAATATACAAGTGAGGTTAGTGCCGATACTCCTTTCCTGGGTTGTTTGTACCAACGAGGTTAGATAACCACCAACCACAATATGAAATCAAATAAAACGATATACAAGTATATTATTGTTTTTGTCAATGCCCAGAGACACGGGCAGAGAGTGCCAAGTGCAATTGAGCGTTTGATCCTAGGGCACTTGGCAAATTGTCACGCGCACCACCCCTTTGAAGCAGGGGAACTTTTCGAGTCACACCCCACGTACAATCCCTTCACAAAGCAGTCAATCGATCACAAAGACCTCAGGCAACGACTACAGATAGTCGCCCAAAACCTGTAACATAAAATCACACCAGCGTAAACAAATGAGCCAACTAGAATATGGAATAAGTGGCTCACTCCAGAAGCACCGCTCCTAGTCCCCACTTAATTGGACTTGAGAGAGCGGAGCCCCAACGACGGCTAGTCCTTAGCCGGCGTGCCTCGATAGCCAACAGTTAGCCCGGGTGTCCTGCGATTTCTTTTCGTCAGGCACACTTGTCCAGGCCACTTACGTGCTTGAGGAAAAAACAGACTCTGATTGAATATTATCTTTGCAATCTGTTGGTGGATACAAAAACACTTCTCTGACTTTGACTTGGTTTCAGTATGGGATCTGACGCGGAGGCTCAGCTGCCTTGCGTTTCCTTGGATTTCGTTCACTTCCTTGACTTTGACTTGGTTTCAGTATGGGTGCCCAGGGCACACGCATTCAGCGATCTCGCACATCCTTGGATTTCATGGCCTTTTAGGCAGTCCTTGAAAAGATCTCGGGCGACCCTCTATCCTGGCAGAATTGTTCCTGGTGACTTGTTTCTGAGAACTTGTTCTTGGTCATCCGCCACTTGGAACACTTGGCTTGGAACATTTTGGGTGATACTTGTGTGACATCTTCGCGCAGCTTCAATCTGGGACATTGATCCCAGATGGTCTTTCGCCCTGGGCTCCTCCCACAACATCTTATGGTGAGCCAATAGTAGCCGAGAGATCCTGGCCAAGGGAGTTCCAATAGAAAGCTTAAATCACATCGTGTCACAACGGTGGGCGTCACGTACTGAGTGCGAGCTGAATCGTTGTAGAAGAGTACGTAGCGAAGGAAGAATATTTAAAACATGCTATTGTCGACTGGCAATGGAATGCGGTACGACATGGCGGTAGACGACTTGGCGTTGAGCAGGTGCAACTTGAGCAGCACCTACGAGTCGAAGCCTAGCGTGCCCGTGCCCCAAATGATGCCGTCGCTGTTGGTTCATCTCGGCGCAAGCTTCGCCGAAGGCGCGCGGCGGCAGGCCGTGACAACGTGACCTTGGTGGCAGTAAAATCAGTGTGTGAGTGCGCTCTCGCCGCGGCACCCGAGTATGACCCCAATAAGTGTGAGATGGATGCCGCGACAAGAAGCACACTGGAAATTTAACTTGGCGTCGGGGCTGAAGCGAGGCAAAGGAATAAGTCGCCACACGTCAGGCCGTTGCTGCTTCTCGCGACAGCTCCAGTTGTCGCGCGCAACAGCAATGAACTGGCGTGTGGCGACCAGTATTTCGACGTAATGGCGACAACGGTAACGCGGTATTGTCGTGCTGAACGGGAGGCAAGCAGCTCTCCTGGGGATCGCATTGGTGCCAGGGTAGGGGGTGGACCCGTCTACCTTGCGTCGGTGGTCGTCGTGTTTGGATCACTGCGTGCGCAGCTACCTACTACACAGCAATAGTCATTCAACAGGCCATCTCATTTTCTCTCCATTAGCCCCAAATACATCACTCAGACTCACATAAAACCTCGTTACACTACCAGCCCATTCCCTCTAGTCCGACCGGAGGACCGCTCCGATCTGTACCGGAGTCGTGGTACCTTATCCATAGTAGGGTGCATCGTACAAAACCTTTTGGCTGACAACTACGGTACTTGTTGAGGTGATTAGGGGAGACCAAGCAGGATGCGAAAGGGCAGAGTGCACTACAAGACGTTGTTCCTGGGGCTTCTCGACATGGCAATCGTAAACGCTTTCATAGTGTTCCGTCGCAATTGCAAAAGAACAACCAGCGCCCACCCAACCATTTCACTTTCCTGGAGACGTTGATGGATTAGCTACTAGCAGTCGACTCGGAGGCGTTCGAGACTATTGAGGTATAGCGATTCGTCGCTGAAGCACCAGTTGCCGTTTGAGATGGAAGGAAGCCGATAAACTACTCGCTCTTTGTATAGGCGAAATCCTTACAGGCGATTTGTCCGAACTGGCTCAGCCGTGAAGGTTCAAATCAGTGACATATCGCATAAGCTGATGGACATCACTAATGTGGAGTAACCCATCCTGAGTTTTCGCGGGACCCAGAGCCCCTAAATTAGGCCACACCGGGGCGTTACGAAGCTTCGCGGACCCAACGGTAGTGTCCCACTGAGCAGACGCGGTGACCTTTCGAGTTTCGCGGGAAAGGGTCATGACGTTTCGAAAACACCACTAGCTCACTTATATTTGTATAGATATACAGAACACATAGGAAAGATAAGGCCGAAAGGCCCATACAAACAGAGCAAGATTTTCCTGCAACCACTCAAGCGGCTGAACCTCCCAGGTGAGCAAAGTAGGTCGGCGTTGTGGGATGATGCCTGCCCGGTGGACACGGTGAACAGTTGTGCAAGTGTTCGTTCTGGTCAGGCCAAGAGATTGGAGTGTCCCTATAAGGGAGTGCTTGAAGGCGCGTGTTCGCCTATATACTGTATCAGATCGCATTCCAAAGCGACTTCCAAGTCGTGGCAGTGCCACGGCGACCTCGGACAGCGCCTTAAGTTGGCGTGGACTCCTTCCTCTGTTGGAGCCACCAGGGTAGTATTGATTATTGTGTGTACGCGTGTTAGCCTTGCTCATGCTAGTGACGCATTTTGGTTAGCCTGTGGTTCACTGTTGGGAGGTCAGACTGGGTGAGTCGAGTCGGGCGTCCTACGGACGAATACTCAACTTTCGTCCACCATCGTGGGAGACTTATTGTGCTGGGCAGGTTCTAACGTGTTTAGGCTACGTTGCCAGTAGATTGGGGTTTTCCTACACCACAACTGGTGCCACGACATGGGATCGGTGTGACCAACCTTTATCGTAAAACACGATTTAACCAACTATTACGAGCAAACAAAAAGAAAGAAGATGGCAAAAGGATCGACTCAGCGGTACCAGCTACCTTGGTGGAGATCGGTAAGACGAGCAGCGAAGTTTTAAATTTTGCTGCCCGGTTGGCAACTGCCAGCAAACGATCTGCCGAAATTGAGTCGGGGTTTCGGTCGAAGAGCCAAGATGGAGAGTGAAGATGACGATGAAGATGGAGATGATAAATTCGGCGATGATTTAAAGTGGGGTGGTCGCCGTGCGGCGTCAATTCGAGGAATCAGCCGAAGACCTCTCTGGGACTTTGACCAGAGATCTGACGACGATTCGTCAGCCAGCAACATCAGTGGGGTGAGCCTGATCGGAGATTTTAACGCTCATGAAGGCGATTTATTTTGCGCCATGACGGAACCCCATGGTTCAGGCGAAGAAACATTGATTCCGAAGCTTTTACTAGCTTCGCGTAATTCTCTGGCTAAGATTAAATCCTTTACGGGGAGACACAATCGTTGCGAACAGTCTATGTTGTGGCTGGAAACATTTGTGTACGTAATGAAGTGGACCCAGATGGATTAAAACGATTGGTGATTGCCATTTAAGTTGAGTCTTCGCGATGGAGCGATTCGCTGGTACAATCAGCTGGATCTGGAGACCAAGCACCAATTGAATCTGCTAAGCGAGGCATTTGTGTCGTACTACTGCTCGCAGTTCAACCAACCAGCGGCCGCGAGGTACTATTCGGCGACGCGCGAGCGCAACGAACACATTTGGGACTACTTAAACCGCCTCAACGGGTACGCTTGCAACGCCCGCATCCTGTTTGAAAAAGGCGGTCGCGACGCGAAGCCTCACGTGCAACAGTTCCTGTTAACCTGTGGTGATGACAAGCTGATGAGAGACCTGAGCCGACTTAGGATCAGTGATATCCGGCAACTGAAAATGTTATCAATAAGATGGTGCACAACAAAATGTGCCTGGTTACAAGATTGCAGCACCTCAGTTCCGTTTCGGTGGAGATATCTATTGTTACAGACAAGGTCATCACCGGCCGGAAGGATGCGAAAATTATGATCGTCCTGAGAGCCGCCGGGAACGTGACTGCTGAAATCGTTTCCCTGGCATTAGACGCGACGATTGGCGAAATTCGCCACGTGTGATGCTGGATGAAGCTTAAATGACGGCGATTCTAGCTTAAGCACAACTCCGGGAAGCCCGTTCGAGCGCTCGCGAATATTCGCGATCTCGAGGAGCAAGTAACAGCGACAGGTGGAGCAATGACTACAGCGAGCGAAGTTTCGACGACAGCACCAGCGATTATTATTCGTCTGATAACGACCGACGGACACTCACACCAGCTTACGAAGGCTATCATCGTGCCGCAGGCGAAAGTATGTACGCCCGATTTGACAATTATACCCCCAGTGGTGACCAATCAGACCGCGGCTGGAGCCGAGACCACCGCGCGCACGACTCCAACCAAAACATCAGCCGCCACCAATTGGCCCGAGTGTGGCACGTGGTGAATTCGGCCATTCCGTATACCACTGCTTCCAGCAATGCAAGTCCATGCGGACGGTGTTGCGAACTCATCCGCAAAATTTATAATCTCGCTACGATCATCCGGGCAAAGGTTGACAAGATGGAGCTCTCACCGAAGCTTCAAACAATTGTCCATGGTGTTCAATTAACCCCCCGCAACTGGGTTGGTAAACGGGCCACAGTTGACCGAACCTTCCAACAGAACAGATTTGATCTGCACGTTCAGAGGAAGGGTCGAATGGCATGACAATCAGACAGTAATTATGAAAACGACGGAAGCAGAACAGAAGATAATCGTGGGCGTCGGTGCAAGTGTCGTGGAGAAAGAATTTGAAGATGAATCGATTTCGGGTACAAGCGATGGGTCAATTTTAAGAATGTGAGAGACGGCGAGTGGTGAAGACTCATTATCTAGTGTTGAGACTGTTACCATACCAACTTTTTCGGTACCAGTCCAGTAACCGACGAGGCACTACATGAGACAGCCACATCGGCCGTGAACCATGAAACGCTTCGCGAGTCCCTAGAAGACAGCAACAACCGGCGGTCGAACGCCGGTCGTACGAAACACCGAAAAGGTTGCTAAAGCGCGCAGCAGTGACTCGGTTAACTCCGGCGGTCAATGTGCACAGCGCGACAGGGGCAGATTCTCAAAGAACATGAACAAATTTGTGTTGAGGAAGGTGGCACTGTAATGAGTTCATATGTGTACTCAACGAAGTTTCGATGTGAAGAAGCTGGAGAACCTCAAAGCAAAATGTGTACTCAAATTGGAAGGGAGAATATTACGCCTGATATATCGGGTGTGCAGAGACTAGGGTGGCTACTTAATCTTAGATTATTAATAACTGCTATGGACATTCTTCACAGTTATGGTGTTAATAACAGCTAAATAGCCTAGCAAGTACTAAGAACTTCGCGACCCCGGAATTGTTTTCGTGATTTCGAGTTACTACCAAGATCGCAACGTTTCGAATTTTGAATTTTGAGCCAATACATTTGCTGATTTAAATGCACCGCGGGCTCACCCACGCATTCCTGTCTTAACAACTCAGATTTTGCCGAAGACTCAAGACCAAGACCAAGACCAAGCGTCGACGCAAGATCCTCGACGATGCCTGGCCGCAAGTCCGACAGGCTGTGGGGGAATTCGAGATAGTCAACCCCAGAGGACCAGAAAAACCACACCCAGATCTATGCTGCATCTACTGCAAGGCACGTATGAGCAGTGCTCAAATCACTCGCGACATGGCCGATACATTCATATCATTCATGGCCGATACATTCAGGTTAACATTTGCGTACACAATCAATAAATGGTACTCCCTCCAAGTAACCCGGCGTGCTGAGGGATGACTGTGGCGCCGAACGCCACACACTGTTTCGTCTGATATTGGATTGACTTGCCGGGCTCCTTGCCATTAAAATCGTCCTAAAACTGCTGCGGCACCTTCGCGATACGTGTTGAGCTCTCCACTTGCACCACACCGTGCATCTAGCCGTTAACAGCTTGGCGTCGCGCATCAAACTCTCCACAGGCTCCATCGTCTAGCGGAAATAGTCGCCGTTTAGGCCTTGAAACGACCGCGCGTGATGGCCGAGTTGAAACCCACGCTATTGTACAGCGAGGTAATCTCAATGCTCACCTTCACAGACGACGACAGGGTGCTGGTTCTCGCCAGGTCCTTGTGGTAATTGTGCTTGAACTCCTGAACAGAGTACTCCACCAAGCGGTTGTCGAAGACCACGCCGCCCAGGTGTGTGTGTGCTCAGCAGCGCACACCAAAGGTGTCGCCGCCCAGTTAGAAGATCAGCACGTTGCGCTCGTCGCCCTTCTTGTCCAGGCCGTACGCGATGCCGGTGGAACATCGCCTCCCCACACGATACGCAGCAGTTGAAACCGGAAGATAGCTTGCCGCTCATCCATGCTGGCAGATGCAACGCGTTATTCGTCAGTTCTACTCCACATCATTTAACATCAAATAAACCCCAGCAAACTTACGTTGACACCCCCATGAAGCGTGGGTATCCTGCAATACGAGGCAGCACCACCGACCAGTTGCAGAACGGCATGATGTTATCGTCGCGCAGCATAGCTCGGAACTGTTCTTTGCGCTTTGGTCACGCGCCCTTCCGCTCCTCTTCAGCCTTCAGTTCGTCCGGAGTCAATGGCTCCTCCTCTTCCTGGTGTGGCGCTGCCTCTTCCTCCAGCTCTTAATTTTCCTTCACTGCTGCCTTGTGCTTATTGTGCTTATTCTTCGTCTCTTTCTTGGCCTTCTTCTCTTTCTTGCCCAAACACCCCACTGCCTTATTTCCACTCTCTGCATCACTTGGTTTCCCTACGTCTGGAGCTCTAGATGGCGCAACCGCAGCCTCTGCTTCAGCCTCCCCCACTCGCACGGCCGCTCCACTTCGACTCGCGCATCTTTGCGTTGAAGTAATAGAGCATGCCGTTGCCCGCGTCGTACACCGCCCACACACCTGAGCGCGCGACTGCGTTCTGCAGCATGAGCTTCATCATGAACTCAGTCTACAGCGGCGCCAACGGTTCCGGCACCTCCCATCGGGACGCAACCGCCTTGCGGTAATAGTAGAATAGATACCCCTTGCCGTCATCGTGCACCGACCGATCGCCCTCCAACTGCAGCACGTTCAGCCAGTACACCTTCTGCTCGGCCGTCAGCTCCAGCTCCAGCGGATCCTCCATGCTCAGCCAGTTTTGATGTAGCCAAGCAACCGCAGATCTGGCGCCATCGGTCGACTGGCGCTACGAGTCGTTGGCATAGGCCAGCACCGTGATTACGGCGTTCTTCGCCTCCTTGCTGATCAACACCTCGGCCACCTCATACATCTTGGTTAGCTTCATGGAAGATATCTCCTCGGACTGAAACGCCTTCGCCTCGCCCTTGAACTCGGCAGCAACACCATGAAAATATGGTCACACTGTAAATAAAACTTGCGCTGGCGTTCGTTCATTTATACATCGCAGAGTACTATTAACTCCTAAGAAAAGTGTAATCATGTGTTAATATTAATATTAACATATATTAACATCCTAAATAACAACCCTAGCAGAGACTAAGCAGCACATCTACCAGTTGTAGCTACTGCACTAATTGTGTGCGAAGTCCATCCCTCGTGACCAGGCTTTCTCATGGCAGTTCGGTAACTTGGGTTAAAGCCGCGGTTCAGCAAGTGATGACCGTGGACGGCATTAGCAGGAGTGACGCGCAAAACGAACTTTCGCCAGAAAGAGCGAAGGTCATTTCGAGCGATAAGGATCTGGTAACGAACCAACACCAGAAAGAGTGAAGGTCAGTTCGAGTGTCAAGCGTGAACAGCGACCTGTTGCAAAGGTTCAATGTGGGACCGGTCGTCAGGGACAAGGATGTCAAATACCGGTAGTGCGCGCATCAGACAAAGTGACGACTACCACTCCGCTCCGTGAGGTAGACAGCTATGAAGACGTTCCGACAGCATACGAAGTTTCACCTGCGAGCATAGATGTTTGGAACCCCGTGATACCACAGGAGCAACTTGCTGCGAACGCTAATGGAGAAAAGGGAATGACTTTGAGGACATCTGAAATAACGACACCCGAAGTCGCACCACTATGGTGCCCAGTAGTTATCGTGCAAGCCGAAGTTTTGCCAACGAGGCCGGATATTGCAAAAATGCGACATGGGAGAGATGCCGTACTACAGAGTGATTATTAAGGGTTTGCTTTATCATACAGTGGTGTTAGTAGTGCTACGCTGGGTAGTAGAGTGATTTAGCACTGCAAACGTGTAGGTGCTAGAGACCGCAGCTCTAGACCTACCCCACGAAATTGTCCAGCTACACGTTTGTTTGTAACCAAGCAATTTAGCACCTTCGGCTCTCGAACAACGAGGGATGGTGTAGTGTATACATCAAAGCATACCGACCATCAAACGCACACCGACCAGTCAAAATGAATCGCGAAGATGATGTTGCTGTAACAGCGCTTCTTGGTCTTGCTTCCATTGAGGATGTCCTCGCTGTTGTAGCTCAACCGGCCGTGCCGCGGCCGGTTTTGGCATTGAGAGGAGTTTTAGCTTCAAAGCACTGGGAGCAGGTGATTGCCGGTTTAATTTTCGCTTTTGGAAGGAAGACGTCGTTCGTCTTTACAAGAGGTTGAGGTTGGAGGAGGAGTACAAGCTACCTGGCCGCGTCGTGTGAGCGGTATTGAGGGGTTGTGTGTGATGCTGCGTAGGATGGCATATCCCGGGCGGTACGGTGATCTATCGGTCATGTTTGGTAGATCACCTACCGCTCTGTGCCTCATCTTTCAATTCATGGTGGACCACATCTACGCGAATTTCGGCGGTCTACTGGCTATTGAGTGCGGTTTGATTAGCGAGCAACGTTGTGAGTCATATGGTGCTGCAGTTGAGGCTCGCGGCAGCCCAATATAGCGATGCATCGGCTTCATCGACCTAGCGTATCTAAACCGGCCCACTCTACAGGTGGGCTACAAGGGCTCTCGACTAACAAGTGATCAAGAGGCATTTAACGCAGCCATGAGCGCGGTGCGCGTTGCAGTCGAGTGGGGGATTGGAGGAATCACACGTATTTGGCCGTTCGTGGACTTGAAGGTAGACTTAAAGCGTTCCTATCGCCTGTCGGAAAGTGCAACCTAGTGGCAGCTCTACTGACAAATTTCCGAAACTGCGTCAGCCCAAACCAGATTAGTCGATTCTTTGGTGTTACCCCGCCTACTCAAGAAGAGTACATAGCTCTGGTAGCTACTGCTGAGGAGCTCGATAAGCAAATGATCCCAACACTTCAATGAAAGCCGTTCGCTCTTCCTTTTCTAGTGCAAGTATTTCTCTTTCTATAGCTAGACGTGTCTTTTAGTTCTGAACCTTACGCGTCTTGATAGAACGAGTGAACTCGTCGCGCTCCTTTACGTGAGCCCTGAGCTGCATGAATGAGTCGTGCTTCGTCTTAGCTCGCTTCATGCCCGTCATAGCCTCGTTGAGCATTTTACCTGCACGGTCGTCGTCACGCAGCTTTGCCTCCTTCTCCGGTTTCTGCTCATCTTGGCGCACGTCAGCATCCTCGAACCGCTCCAGCGCCTCAGCGAGGAGATCGTCCCTCTCCATGTGCTCCTCCACAATCCCACTGGACGCTGTACTCTTAGCCATCTTGGCCCTAAAATCGGACAGAAGTAGCATGCAGCGCTCACGGCACCGCTGGCGTCCGCGTCCAACTCAACATGCTCTGCGACGGTGGCCCACGCAGCTGTCTTTCCACCACGCCCGATTTGGAAGGGGTCGAGCGCCAACACTTCCTGTAGCAGTGCGTCATCATCTCCTCCTTGAAACGGACCTGAGGCTTATGAGACGATGGAAAACAAGATTTTTGATGACCTACTGAGCGGAAAAGTCTGCCCAGAGATCCTTACCCCGAACGAGGATTATAGGTCCCTCCGAGGATTACCGAGAATTACGTGTCCGTCTGAGAATTATGTTCTCGTCCGGAAATTCTGTGTCTGTACGAGGATTGTGTCCTCGTCCAGAGACTACCTGTCCAGACATCCCTTGTCTGGTCAGACGCATGTCTGGCTAGGTTTACTATGGAAGTACTGGTTTGGCGATTCCATGTGATGAATGAGTGGATGCCGAACGGAGATTGGATGGACTGGAATGAGCTGAACAGAGATTGTGTGGAATGGTGTGTTACTTGCCCGACATGGATTCACCCGGTCTGGAAGTACTATCTCAAGAAGTATTCCGTCAGACCACCGAACATCCGACGATAGGAAACCTCCCAAGGGAGCGTGTCAAGTGCACCTGGAGAATGTATCCCAGGTTGCTGCTCGACTTGGCCGGGACGTCCAAGTGATATCAAGCACCACCGCAAATCTCCTGGACAGTAATATCCAGAAGTATCATTCCAACTCTAAACGGATCCGAGTCCAAGAAGTCTCGTTCAGCCGAACAATGTCTGTGCACCCGAACGATGTTCGTTCAGTACTGAACAGAGTTCGTTCAACACTGAACGAGCATGTCCAATACCGGAACGCTGGACGATGATGACATGGATCAGAAGCTCACAGACCAAACCATGCCTGGACGACAAGTTCAATGTATAGTAAAACGAAGTATAAACCGACCGACCAAGAGATGCTTTGCTCCGTGTGACACGTGTCTTTGCACAGTTCAACATTGCGACCGTGTTGCAGTGAGCATCACCGAAAGATCCCATATAAACATGAAGTATAACCAGAGTGTATGTATTGCTAGATTTTAGCAGATAACCATAAACGGAGTTCGTTTTACCCTGAAGCCCACAGGTCGCTTAGAAGCTTTAGTCGGTTCGTCCGAGGAACTGAGTGACTGTTGGTTAAGGTCGCGCCTGACAACGCAGCAGCGGGCGTGCGTCTCTCACCAGGTATCAAGCAAAATTGGGAAAGGACTGGTGACGGCGCACGTTCCAGGTAGATATTCCCATTTCATATCCAAGTTGCGGTGTTGGTCTTAGACGGACATTTCCATTTCATATAAACGACTGTGGTTCCAGGCGGTGTATCAGTAGGCGCCCCTGGAAGACCGTAAAGAAAGACTACTGTGTGGACGGACCGTTCCAGGTCTGTTTGGATTTCCTCCGTTCGGAGGTGGTGTGTGTGTGAGAGAGAGGGGGGCTAGACTGACCAGTGTCTAGTGCGGAGTCCCTGTGGAACTGGTGTTTAGACCCACCACTCAAGGGTTTCAAACAATAAGAGTGGCGGTTTGTTTGTATATACTATGCATTTAAAGGATATCTGGCTATTGGAGTTTGTCTGTCCGAGAACAAGTTTCTCGTCCAGCACCCACGCCTGAAAGTACACTTCCAACTCAAGCGGAATCCGGCAAGTCTAAGGCATGCGATACCCACAGGGTTTCACAAGGTACACCGCTATCTTCCCTGGACGAGGACTCTCTGTCCAGGAAGAGTTTCTCTGGACGAGGTATTCTCGACCGAGGTATACTCCGTCCAGGGATATCAAGTGCGCCACTATACATTTGGGCGATCAAGGTTTAATCGGCCTTGTCTCACTTACGCTTCTTCGGCGTAGTGGACGCCATATTTGTACGGCTTGCTTGCTAGTTGGTAGGTGCTGTAATGCCTGTGCCAACGATTTTGTTTACGCTGTTCTATACAACGTTATGTATACTTTCCAGCAACGTGTAAATCGATTCTCACACGTAGCTGCGAGCTACTAACGAACGTTGTGCGGCTCGTCCGTTGCAACGGCCGAGCAAAGTTGGTGCACTACACGTTCGCTCATAGCTTGATAAACCACTCTAGTGTGGCGACTACTGGAGTGGCGGATAGTAATCGCTGCAAATGCATACCTCTATTCGGCAACACACGATGATGCAGAATGGACAGGGTTGAACAGAGGTGTCTTCGATGCGCTCCATTACGGTGCTAAAGCTTACTTATCGTGGGCGCGTCGAAGTTCGCAAAGCATTAAACACTCGGCATGATGGTTGACTGCGAGGACACTAGTGAGCATCATATGGAATTAGTGAAAACCTCGACTTGGGCTGAAGTACCGAGGATTACACGAGAGTACAATACTGCCGCAGAATCACTGGCTATCGGTGCTGTGGATACGAAAGTGTCACGTGTGGTGTTCAACCCGTCTCGCAAGAAAGAACTGATGAATGTGAATCGAATCTCTGAGGTTATCTTCGATGTGTTGCAGACACAAGAGCTGGATTTAGAATATCCGTGTACAGAAGAAGGCACAGACAAACCTTCCCAGGTGCCACATATGCTATCGGAAGCTTTCCGTACAGGTGCCCCAACTGCAAACAAACCTTCGCAACTACACTTAGGTAATGAAACTAAAGGCGGGGATACTGTCCACGGAACCAGCGAAGATTTGCATCGGTGCAAGCTTTTGCTAGCCGTCACCAAAGCAGACATTAAACCTTCGCCAGTTTTTCTGAAGATTCGTCAGTTCCTAGTAAGGTTGGAATTTGCAACCAGGAATCTGAGACGGGCGATTTTGTCAGATGGTTATGGGAAACGGCGTTTCATGAAAGATAAAGCATCAAGTTGGGTGCCGAGGCCCCATCTCAGACCACCAGAATGTATCACGCCTTATATGGATCGTGGTAAAATCGCCGTGCGGTATACGCACAGCTTGCGGATGTGCCGCACCGACTAAGCCGGGAGGCAAATACAAATGAACTGTCGGTGAGACGGTGCAACTCACATGAAAGACAAAGAATACTACTGCATCCTGAACTGCATTTGCATGTGAAGAAGAAGTGAACAAGAGCTGTTGAAGAAGAAGAAGAAACCCATATGCTCCGGGGTACCCGGCAGTTGTGAACGCTCGGCCCCAGTGTGACGACAATCGAGAAGATATGACAACTCGCACGATAGCTATTGTTGTGATTTCATGATGACGTAACAGTGGCTATCGACAGCATCCCGATTCCCATATCGAGCTCGTATGGGACCTGGTGCACAGGAAGACAGAGCCAACATACGAAGTGTCGTTCTTGAGCTTCCGAAGCTGGCGCAAATGGACTTGGTGGTGGAAGCGTGGCGTGGACACACGACGGCGAAGCATCGCGCAAAGGCTCGACCAGCTCTGTCAATGTGGTGCCGCCAGTGGTCGAGCATCGATGGCAGCAGCCCATTGATCCCAGAAATTCCAGTACTCGATGCAGCGGGCAGGATTAAGACCAGCAGGGGCTGCTGGACTTTCGGCAGGTGTGTGGATAGATATCAGACACGTGGATTCACACCTCGGGTGGAACCAATAAGTGGTGAGGCAGGGGCATACCAGAGCTGAGTTACCCAGCATCTTGAACGCTTCCGCTTGGGCTGGGTCAAGGTGAGAACGGCCCATGGTGCCGGCGCTTCTAAGAAGTGCCAAGCCGCTCACCAGTGTGACGGCTTGCGACTTTCCAGGGGTAGTTGTGGTGTAGCGATTCGTCGCTGAAGCACCAGTTGCCGTTTGAGATGGAAGGAAGCCGATAAACTACTCGCTCTTTGTATAGGCGAAATCCTTACAGGCGATTTGTCCGAACTGGCTCAGCCGTGAAGGTTCAAATCAGTGACATATCGCATAAGCTGATGGACGTCACTAATGTGGAGTAACCCATCCTGAGTTTTCGCGGGACCCAGAGCCCCCTAAATTAGGCCACACCGGGGCGTTACGAAGCTTCGCGGACACAACGGTAGTGTCCCACTGAGCAGACGCGGTGACCTTTCGAGTTTTCGCGGGAAAGGGTCATGACGTTTCGAAAACACCACTAGCTCACTTATATGTGTATAGATATACAGAACACATAGGAAAGATAAGGCCGAAAGGCCCATACAAACAGAGCAAGATTTTCCTGCAACCACTCAAGCGGCTGAACCTCCCAGGTGAGCAAAGTAGGTCGGCGTTGTGGGATTATGCCTGCCAGGTGGACACGGTGAACAGTTGTGCAAGTGCTCGTTCTGGTCAGGCCAAGAGATTGGAGTGTCCCTATAAGGGAGTGCTTGAAGGCGCGTGTTCGCCTATATACTGCATCAGATCGCATTCCAAAGCGACTTCCAAGTCGTGGCAGTGCCACGGCGACCTCGGACAGCGCCTTAAGTTGGCGTGGACTCCTTCCTCTGTTGGAGCCACCAGGGTAGTATTGATTATTGTGTGTACACGTGTTAGCCTTGGTCGGTGCTAGTGACGCATTTTGGTTAGCCTGTGGTTCACTGTTGGGAAGGTCAGACTGGGTGAGTCGAGTCGGGCGTCCTTCGGACGAACACTAAGCTGTCGTCGACATTCGTGGGAGACATATTGTTCTGGGCAGGCTCTAACGTGTTTAGGCTACGTTACCAGTGAATTGGAGTTTTCCTACACCACACTGTTGCGGTTGGGTTTATGTTGCAAGGTCAACATAACTGTTTGTATTCGAGTGATGGTCCAACATAAATGTCTCTTATGTTGCATGCTGATGTTTGTAGAGCGCAAGGCGAGCGCAGGACCGCATAGCGTCCCCTGCGAGAGCGGATGACGAACGGCAGCCTCCGATGGAGGGTGTGAATAGTCACAACCTTGACCAGAATCCGGACAAAGTCGATTCGAAGCAGGGTACGAAGCGACACCACCGCTCATGCAAGGTGTGCGCGATTTACAAAACTCAGGCGCGCAAGTATACGAAGTATTTTTGTGCAGAGTGTTCATCGGGGAATCGCCGGAAAGTGCTCATGCTGCCCTGTCTTCAGTTCACTGCGAAAGTTAGTCTCACACCGTGTTATGATCAGCAAATATCTCTGTAACGTCGTCCGCGAAGGCAGGGACACCACATGCTTCAATATTTGGCACTCGGACTGGAACAACGGGAACGACATTCCGCGGCGCCTTCAGGAGGGGCACAGGGTTCGGAACCACCCGCCTTCGTCACGTCCTGGAAAGGAACGCCGCCGCCGTACGGCTGTGAGTCACGACGAGAGGAATGTTTAAAAAGGCGGCAATGACAGCGATGCCGGAGGCGCTGAGGGAGAAGACGGCGAGCGGGCTGCGGAAACCAATGATGAGAGTGCTCCGAATGGCGGCGGGGAAGGGGGCTCTGAGGTCGGTGGCTGCGAAGAGTCGGCGTAGGCCAGTCTCAGCTCGTGTTTTGTCTATCTTTTGCGGATAAAACTGGCTAGCAATCAACTGAACTGTTTCCCTTCCTGACTTTCATTGGCCAGTGATATCAGGCATCGCTGCTGGGCGTGTGCAATGATTCAGAAATGCGGCTCACCGATAAATGGTCCACTTATTATAATGATGCTCTCTTCATAACCGATGCCCCTTGGTCAAATTTTCTAACATAAGGTACCTAAATGCTGGATGTGTCTTTTTCTACAAGAGGCCAGCCCTGAACTATCCACGTGACAAAGACCTAAATTTTGAGGCATACAACTTCTATCATAAATTATGTTGTCCATCAACATAAGGCCAAAATATACCCCCACTTTTGTCGCGGGAAGTAAGGGGTTAACAAGTTCAACAATAGAGGATTCAAACTCTAGCGTAGCCCCGGACGCGACAGGCGCTTGGAGCTGGGATCAACTCCCGTAGAGAAGAGGTCTTTTCCGCGGCTAATTAGCCCAGCAGCGTAGTACGAGGTATAAGCGTTGCTTGCGGCGCTTCTTCTACACTCCGGCCATATTATTGAACCGCTAAGATGACTTCAACTATCTCAGCAACTGTGTGCTGAGCGGTGTCTGCCATGGTGGTTGTTGCTTCGTGTCGTCGTTTTGGAAAGTGAGAGAGATCAAGCTTTTCGGGTATACGCGACAAGATTTTTCGGGTATACTCGACAACGTTTTTCGAGGTTTTACGGGTATGCTCAACAATATGTTTTGGGTATACTCGTCATACTACCAGTATTAGAGGCTTTCAGAGGCCCCGCAAAATCGTTTTCACGTAGGTAAAAACACGTATTCGTCGTTACGTGTTTATTCCTACATGTTTTACCAACTCCAGTGCGTTCAGAAATACAGCTTTCTAAATATACGTGGGAAAAACACGTAATGCTAGTTGACAGCAAAAAGGCTTAGTCTATCTACTTGCCTGGCTTCGCCGCAGATTTCTCTGCCTACACGCACTGCAAGTTGCTGTGTCAAAACACATGGTCTTCTCAACTGAGCGCACTTGCCCAGGCTCTGAATGCGTGCACGTGAATGTGCATACAGCAGGGAAGCTGTGCTGCTTCCCCGCTGTATGAATGCTCCCAAGTTATGCTGTCGGAATCATAACTTCGTGAAAAAGTGCAACTTCATGTCACTGATCCGAAAACAATGACATACGAATTCCCGTAGGTTGAGTACGTACGAGAGGGTCTTCTTACGGATTTCTAGTATCGGAAATTCCCGTAGCGTCCAAAACGTTTCCTAAAAAGAGATTATGTGGACTACACTACGTGAAAACGAAACCGTTTTTGCGTTTTCCGGTTTTTCTGTTAGCCTCTAATATCAAGGTTTTACGGGTATATACGACAACGTTTTTCGGGTAATTTTGACATTGTTGCTTTATTCAGATCCATTCATTGACACGTGGCACAAAAGATAATCTCTTAGGCAAGCATCTATCGTGGGCATTGTACGTGTGTTAAAGCGCTTGCTACATGGTCGAGGGTGTCCTGGCGGTCTGGATCTTGGATGGCGGCAGCGCGTCGCAGCTGGAGGTGTCTGGTGATCTTGCCGTTTAGAGAACCGTTCAGGTACAGGTCGTGGAGGTGTTTGCGGACAGCTGTCGACCCGCGCGACATAATCTTGCGGGAAGGCCAGCACCGCCGCATCCGCCCGCTTCCTTGCGCAAGGACTTCGTCACGATAATCAGCAGCGTTTGATCTAGCTGAAAGCCGTCGACCAGGAACAGCTTCATGAGGGTGACGAACTACTTTGCGTTCGATCGCTGCCGTTTAGGAACATCTGCAGCCAGCGTGGTTCCTGTGCGTACGACACAAAACCACGTTGCGTGAAGTCAAGTCTTTGATGTTCGTGAACGTATGGGTTTTTCTTGTTCATGGCTTGGTTCTTGCTGACGCTTCTTGCCCTTGTCTTGCGTGTGTCCCCGTTCATATTTACTTCTAGATTTAATGCGCTCCTCTTGACGATTGATGTGTTGCATTAACTGCTCCATGACACTCCGTTGGTGGTTGATGATTTTGCTCTCGTCGTTTGGTTCCTTGCGCGGTAGGGTGGCTTGTTTGTGGCTTGGCTTGGTGTTGTGTAGATCCACAGGCAGCGAGGTGCGACGACCAAGCAAGAAGCTCCGTCACCGACGCTCCAGCTTTGACGACAGCAGCCTCCAAGCGCTTGACTGGCAGACCATCCTCTTGAAGCGCCTTCATCGTCGGGTAGCGCAGGATGATTTGAGTCGTGAGGACGTCGACGACCGGTTGACCAAGATTGTACTTGGTACTTTCCTTCTAGCTACATGTAGTGAACAGGAAGCGCTGGACGACATGACCTTCTCCTGCGTCACAGCGTCGAACGACTTTAAGTCCAGCGCCTTCGCCTCAGCCTTCGTGTCGTAGCCGCTTAGTGCCTTGCTAACCATGTGATCTTCACGACTTGTTTGAAGATGTAGTTGAACCCCTTGTTTGTCGTACTCATGTATCAAGCTCAGCGGTCGAAGATCCAGCGGTGTGTGAGTCCGTCGCATCCATTCACGTGCTGCGCTCCACCGCGCCCAAATGAGAGCGACGTTAGCGCGGCGGTGACCCCAGCGACTCCGGCTACACGGTTAAGCAGGCGGTTCACGTGGAAGTAGATCGTCGGCGTGGTGTCTACCAGCGCAGAAACAGCGGCGGCAGGGACACCGGCTCGACCAAGCGCGGCGAATTCGTCGGGGTAGTTCAGCACCTCATGCAGCGGGGTCGCTGACGACAGAGTGACGGCTGACTCAACTGGAATATCGGATAAGTTGTCGATCAAGGCGATGCCCGGAGCTGACTGCGTGATGAGTGCCGCGGCGATGGCGCGCAGCGGGCACGTGTCGAAGTCGATATCTGGGAAGAGCGACAGCCCCTGCTCTTCGGACGTTTTCATGCAAATTAAGCGAACGAAAAACACCTCTGCTGCGTCGACGGACATGTTCTGCTTGCGGACGAGGGACAAGTCGGAAGCTCGACCAAACAGGTGCCACAGCAGACACAACAAATCAGCATCCTAGAAATCACTTGAAGAGCTTTCATTCTTATACAAATTCAACATCATTTTTTTAAATCACCCTTTGAGCACGGTGGTGCTTTGTCAACAACCTTTCCGTCTCTCTTCATGCAAAAATTGTCAAGCATCATCCCCATGCTAAGCAACTTTGCTTTGACAATGTGTCGTTGGACAGGGAAGAACTCAAACAGCCACATCTTACCTTGTCTGTAGTACTGCATAGAGGTATTCCAGGGAAGTGTCTTGCCCTTCTTGCCCTCGTTGAATGCAAGCTACATACCAAACATATCCAATACAGACACACAACATTTACCGGTAGCATCTTGCTCAATGCACTGCTTAACAATGCAAAATCTACATTTTTGCTCTTCACGAAGGTCATAAACGCATTGATGGCTGTTGCCTTCGCTCGCTTGGTGTTGCCAGGCTTGAGCTCGTCTAAGCCCATTCTGGTCGGTTTGGCTGCAAATATGCAAGTGATACGGCCTTCATGAGGAGTTTGCATGGGATACACATATTTTTCGTCTCCCTCCGACCCGATACGTCGAAACCGTTGGTCTGGAGGACCTACCTAACCATTTCGTCAACTACTGGCACAAAAACTTGAGAAAATGGCGCTGATTGGTTATTAATAAATAAAAATATTTGATTGGTCGTCGAGGAGCCACTTTGCACTATACAAAATCAAAGTAAGGTCGGATAAGTGATCATATTCATTCATAACACAACAAGGGAATTGTGTTTTCCACATCAAGGTACACCACTATACCGGTAAGTACCGGTATCCACCAGTATATTCCGTGGTCGTGTGCTCGCCGCTCGCCGCAGACCACCCGTACTTGCTGTTCTCCCTCACTTCGAGTTTGGATAATATCAGACCACGCAAGAAAGACCCATCTCTCCTCGTTCCTTATCGGATTGAGCTGACGGTCATGCATAAGCTCCCATCAATCTATTTCGTAGTGGAAAGCATAACATTTTCAGCGTGCAGGGATGACAGCATTTTCAGCCTACTCTCGGAGTGTGTTTTTCTGTCATATACGGTAGTTTCGAATCTACCGAATTCGTCGATAAGCTGCCCGCCCCCGTGGTTCATCGCAAAAGGGGGCCAGCTTATCGATGAAAGCTTAAGCATCCTTCTTGAACGCCATTAGTGGATAAACTTCAAATTATTGATATAAATGGATAAAATGTCGGTGGGGTGGGGGGCAGTTCATTGGGGAAGTCCCTTAAAATGTGGCCCATCACTTTATGCTGCAAAACCGATTGAGGGGCCAACAAAATTGGGGGCTGCTTATCGACGATTACGGTAGTAAGATACTATCAACACATTATTACAAGCTGAGCGGAGCCCCGCTCAGCAGGCTCTACGGGCATCGCTTAGCCGAGCACGTAGGATAAGTTCTCAAGGTTTTTGCCTCGCTACGCTTGGCAGGAAGAAAGTATGATCACATTTAGACAAAAGTATTAAGTTAACATAACCAAACCATCCATTTCGCTGAAAACAACACTCTTCGTGTAAATACTTGAATTTTCGAACTCTACTGGGTCAGGATGATGTTTCTGTGCGATGTGACGTGCAAAAGAGCCACATACACTTGACCATGTGAAAACACTAATGCGGCGCCTTTACTTGAGAGACAATGTCATCCTCGTCATCGCAATCACTAGCACTATCTACTGGTTGATCAAAATTAATCTCATCGTCTCCTACGGCCACCAAGATATTGTGCTTAACTAAAGCTGCTGCGATAATATCGACAGCTTTTCCTCTTCCACATCAATGCAGGTTTTTAATACTCGAAAGCGCTCCTTCATCATTCCGAAAGCGCGCTCCAGCACCATTCGAGGGCTTGAATGGCTAAAATTAAATCTGCGAGTTTTCAAATCTCGGAGGCCCCGTCAAACATCTCTGGATACGGGGTGATCAACCAAGGACTTATAGCATATCCAGCCTTCACAAGCATGTGAGTACCTGGTGGAATCAACTTGCCCAGAGTCTTTCCTAACCGACTTGCGTTCCAAATCTTTTGATCTGGCCACGATCCAGGACGAATATCGATGTTCATGAAGACGCATCTGTGGTCGACCACAGTTTGCATATTCAACGCAGGATAAAATTTTATACAGTAGAATCCTTCGAACTCCGCAGGTCGATTGATAGGAAAAGGGAACCATCCACTACCCCTACAATTCCAGGGAACCCTCGCATCCTATAAAATGCGCGTTCAATTTTGTCTCCACTGAGCAGCAGTCCGAGGAAGACGTATGAATTGCTTACGTGCCTTGCGAATTTCTTTACGCAGAAGCCCAATCATCTCACTAGCCCATGACGCTGAAACGCCCAGCGCAAGGCCTGTGCCTCGGTAGTCTTTTTCGGAGGCTAAAAATGTAGCAGCATAGCGATCTTCTCAAAGCCGTGGCGCTTGTTGTAAGCGTTGATGTTGTAGCTGTACAGGACACTGCGGAGAATAGAATATATTGCTCGAAATAATGTCTGGCTACAGCGGAGGTGGCAGCGAAACCAAGCATCGTACTCATCTTGAGCGAGCATCTTCTGGAAATCGACGTTGTGAAGCGTGAGAATATTTTCAGGAGGTGCTCATTGTGCCATTGCTGCGGCTTCAGCAGCGGCTGCGGCAGCAGTGGCCACTGCGAGTGCGAGCTGGAGCTGTTGCATTGCTACGAGATGGTTGGTTGGTGGTTGATTGCGTGCTAGTCCGTATAAAAAAACAGTTGACTATGAGATAAAACACCCTCATATGGGTGTTTGACACGATGCGCTCATTCATTTTTGGGGTAACAGGGGTTGATTGGCTCAGGGCCGACCCGCCCTGTGATTGGCTCAGTTATAATGCCTGGGCGACAAGGCAGATATGTGACATGAAGGATATGGAAAGATAGAAGCGACGGTTGAGAGGTTGAGGTTTTGAATAGAGGAGTCGAGTATGGTCTTAGACCTGGAAACGTGATACCCTGGAAGTGTACACCCAGAGATACCAAAGACGTTTAGTCTAGGTCACCCTCGTCCTGAAGCGGGTTGTCCTATGTATGACGCTCAAACGCCTGCCTTGAACGTATCAGGCAGTGCATCCCGCCCGACTAGATTCCCCAAAACCGACTCAATCAACCTAAGAGCATCTCATCCAGATATGATCCCGTGGAGTATTCTTGGATATTCAGGGTCTGATTCAGAAACCCTGAGTCAAGATATAAATCTTTGGATCAGTCTACATAAACCTTGAAACAGCCATCAAGTACCTTAGTCTAAGACTAAAAACTAGATAGGACACTACTGTGTCCTCATCCAACAATATTGTCCCGAACGTGACAGATACGACCAAGAACTCCTAGATCTAAATGTGGAAAACCCCTGGTTCTGGAACGTTTCCTGAATCAGACACTGGAACTCGCTGGTCCTGGAGCTTAAGCTCGGACTTCAGGTTGAGATGTGTGTGCCAACAGCGCCACACGGTTTCCTTTCCTGGATTCTAGAGAGTAACTATGGAGAAAAGTCACCAAAGGATCAAGAGCCCTGGTCCAGGAGTTCCTGGACCTAATCGTGAAGGGTCGGTCGAGATCTTTCCATATTTCGGTCGAAGGGTCGCCGTTGCACAATGAAGGTTGTACCCAGATTCGGCCCCATACTGAAATCAAGTGAGAGTCAGTGAAGTGGATTGGTGTGGTCCACACACCGACCAGACACGCATGCAGAAATACGCTAGTGTTAAACTATAAACAGAGTTCAATTTTCTCTGTAACACGCAAGTCGCTTTGGCATCAAGCCTGCCGCCAATTGAGTAGGTGGACCAAGGTGCTCCTTCGCTGTGAAGCTCGGATTGCAAGTCTGTGGGACTCCAACCGTTTCAAGTCGTAGTTGGATTGGGGTCTAGGACGTAAAGTCTTGGGTCAAGCCCCCTCTCATTTCATATACTAGTTGGGCTAGGGCTTGTCCTGACTCATTTCATATTCCTGTGCATCGGACTGTCTGGATCAGCAGACAGCAGCCAAGGCCGTGACAGAAGACTGTACAAGTGAAGCGAAGGACCAAGTGGTGACCTCGTTTGTGGATTGTCTCCCCAAGGGAGTGGTGCGCGTTTTGCATTGTGGGTGTCTTGGATTGAGCCAGTTATCCAGGACCAGAGCCCCGATTGACACTGGTGTAGCCCTGTCCTCGGCTAACAAGAACAAGGAATTACATATTTGTGACGTGGAACTCTGCTATTTGGTTTATTGCTATTGTATTATTGTGTGGAGCGTGCGTGAGCTTCTGGACTTGGATATACGTGCCTAGTCTTGGAATATCTTTGATTTTCCCTGGACTTGGACACTGATCCTGAACGAAGAAGTCTCGACCAAGTCACTCAAGCTTCTCAAGTCGGTGGACGGTGCCCCGGGGTTAATCGAACCCTCAGGGATTACACTACACCTTGCCCGGACATCTTAGGAATAGGTGCAAGCAAAGTGGTACTGGGAAAATTGACAAAGACAAAAATCAGTTTTAGACACGAAAATCGAGATCCAAAGTGAGATTTATTGCGTCCAAAGTGGCACAGGTACCGATAGGCAAAACGAATCAACGAGTGGTGGTGGAGTGCTCCCGCCAAAAGTTGGCGCGATCGCCTCCAAACGCGCGCTCTGTTGGTGCTCGTGGACATCTTTGCCTTCATTGTTGAGAGCTTATTTCCAATTCCTCCTCCTCGCGCAGAGATGCCTTCTCAAGCCAACTTCATCAAGCACTCACCTGCCAAAAACTCCGCGTCCTCGACGCCTACAGCGCTGGACGGGCCGACTGGTTGACCGTGGCTGCGAACAACGGAATTTCACGCTCAATGGCCTATCGTATCGCTGACACAGGTCGCGTGGACAACCTGCCGCGTGGCGGACCCCGTTCTGGTGCAACGAAGGTCACCCCCGAAGCGAAAGAGCATCTTGAGTCCTACTTGAACGAGAACTGCACCTTCACCATGGATTGCATGCGCCGCATGCTCCTGCTGGACATAGGCGTGGACATCTCGACGTCGTCGATTAGCCGGCACTTGCTGGGGATGCTGTACACCGTCAAGCAGACGCGAGTGGAGCCGACGACCTGCAATAACGAGACGAACAAGACCAAGTGTGGAATAGCGCTCTCGCAAAGTTTGCAAGTGCGGGCTCACACAAGCCCGTCGCGGTCTATACGTTGACCGCACGGGTTTTCCCGGTCTTGAGTAGCGTATCTCTGGGTGGAGTGTTGTCAAGCTTGACTCCTGAAGCGTTCCGACGCAGCACGGATTATGCCTCGGTCTGCGTCCTCTTCTTCTCTGACATCCCACTCGCGTGTGGTGACGTCCCTCTCCTTGTCCTTGGTCGTGGCGGCGTTATCGGGGCCGGCCGTTCTAGGTTGTGCGTGGCGTTATCGGGCCGACGCGGTTCTTCGTCAGCAGGTCGCGTTATCGGGGCGGCCTGAGACGGTATAATTTAACGTGTCCCTCCTATTAGGCACGGATGTTTGGGGTTGAGTACCGGACCAGTCCTGCGAAGCGGGGTCGCGTTATCGGGGCGACTCGACTTGGGCGGCGTAGGGCTGTCTTGAGCACGAGGCAAGACTGGTGTGCAACGAAGTAAATTCCGGACTGAGCTTATCCTCTCCCCTATCCTATCCAAGCTATTCTCCCTTGGCTACCTCCTTGAAGCTCTGTGAGCCTTCCATATTCTCCCCTATCCCTACTGTCGTGCGTCTTATCTTGGCTGGCGTGGTTGACTGGCTTGATCTTCGCCGGATCCTCCAGGCCGGGGTGGACGAGGTTTTCTCCAGATCGGGGTACGTGGACGAGACATCCTCCAGACTGGGGTGCGTAGACGAGACATCCTCCAGACCGGGGTGCGTAGACGAGACATTCTTCTCCCAAATCAGGTCCTGTCGTCCCGTTGCTGACCATCATTCTGCAGAGGTTCCTCCGTTCCCTTCTCCCGGTCTGGTCACGGTCCATCCATCCGATGCGTCGACCATTTGCACCAGTTCATTCTTCCATTGAAGGCCGCTCCTCCACAACCGCCCCGCTGACGCACCTGCTTACTCCCCAGGTGAGTGCGCTGCGGCAGGTCTTCTCGGCCTTTGACCCTCTTTGCTGACGTGTAGCTTATGTGTGTCGTGGCGCAGGTGCGGAATGTCTGACACCAGCAGCGACTTGCCGGCGGCTTTCGACGGCGACGAAGTTCGTTGCGGCAACTGCAACGTGTGCGCGCTGGGTTCTCAGCGTCCTGTACTGCCACCTCCATCTTCTGTTCGGCTGCCGATTCCTGGAGGGCCCGTAGCGTCGGTTGACGCCCTCCTTGCTGACGCACGGACGTTGGCATCTGAAGCTCGTGCCTTGCGGTCTTGTGTCGAGCTATCCACAGCATACAACGCGGGTTTGGCGGCTCACGCGTCGGCTCTCCACGATCGCAATATTTTCTTGAAGCGTCGTGCGCGCGAGGGCTACGAAGCGGGCCTGTCGTGGATGGCCAAGCTATATTCTCGGCTGGATGACTTGCAGAGCCAGAACACCACCCTGCGGGATGCGATGACTGCCCTTCGTGATCGAGCTAGTCAGTCCGATGGTTGGGAGACTCGCTACAACGCCTTAATAGGCGCGACGACTGAAGAAGCACACGCCCTACAGGACGAGCTCGAGCGTGAACGAGTGCGCGTCGCAATGTTGACTGCGCAGTTGGTGGTCGCTCGTTCCGGCTCGACCGTGGGGCCTGTGTCGTCCGCTCCGCCTTTGGCAGCTCCCGTAACAACCCCTGCTCCTGCTGAGATCGCCAACGTCCGGGAACAGCTTGCGGCGGTTAGTGCAGAATTGTCTGCGACCCGAGCTTAGTCAACCGCGGCGAATGACGAGCGTGACTCTGCTTTACGTGCCGCCGAGGTTGACCGCCAACGTCGGGACTTGATGGTTGCGGAGCTGGATGCGGTTCGTCTGTCTCTTCAACAGAGCCAGCAGGAGGCCGAAGCAGCTAATGCATTGAATGCGCCTCTTCAAGCCGATCTTCGGCGGGCCAACGCACTGCTAACCGCACACGCCGAAGAGCACCAGCACGACGTGGCTAAAGTGCAAGCCTTGAAGTCCGCATTGTCCACTGCGGAGGCTGCGCGAGTGACGGCGCAGTCGGAGTGTGACCTGGTGGAAGCCGAGGAGCTTCGCGCATCAACTCGTTCTACCCAGTTCCGGTCTGGTCTTGTAGCGGCTCACCGCGGGCACGCGCGCCGTTTGCAGGTCGCAACCGGGCGTAATTTGCGCCTAGGTGAGCGCATTCGCGACTTAGAGCACCGGCTTGTGTGCTCTGAACGAGAACACGCCGACCGGGCGATGGCGTGGCGCCGCTTACTGCGGGAGGCTCGGCTAGGTCGAGAACGGACCCGTCGGGCTCGTGACGCGTTAGTCGGGCGTTTGATCGCGGTCGTGACCCCGATGGGCGGCCCTCGACGGTGCTGACTTAGTGCGCGTCCTCGAAAGTGAGGTAGGGGCGGCTGCCAATTCTGCCGTCTCCTTTCCGCCTGAGGATCCTGCCCAGGCGCTCGAGCCGGACGTTGCTGCTGCTTCGCCCCCGTCGACCCAGCCTCAATCAGACCGGATGTTTCGCCAGAGTCCGTGCAGGGATTTTTCGCCAACTCCTCGTCTTCGGCCACTCCTGGAATTCGACGCCCCGATCGCCGGTTCGAGCTCCGCATTCAGCACCAGTAGCTTCTTCGACGCCCAGTTCGCCGCCTGCTGTCTCGGGCGATCGGTCGCCTCCTCGTTCGCGACACCGTGACTCACGGTCTGGGCGGCCAGCTCCGGGTCGGCCTCCTGTCACTTCAAGCGCATCTCGTCCCGTTTTCCAGCCGGCCTGACGTCACCTCGCCGTCGAAGCTCGCGTTCCACGACTATCGCAGACACTGCCGCGTCTGACAGCGCGGCGGCCGTCGCGGCTTTCTTGTCCTCCGGTCAGCCCGGTGAACACCGATGTACTACGGTCGCGACGTCGTCGTGCAATTTCCGAGTCATCTTCTTCTGACAGCGGACAGCGACGGCGATCTCGACATGCCAAGCGACGCCGGCTGAGGCAACACCTTCGTGGATCGTCTTCGTTGTCTTCCGATGAGGCTCGTGTGTCACGTCCGATGGGCCGTTCCGATGGCGGCCACCCGATTTCCTGCGGAGGTGCATCATCGCCGTTTTCGTCCGGCTCTTCGTCGTCGGCGCCAAGTGTGGACAGCGCTGACGGAGTCGTCCCGTTCTTCACGCCGGTAATCCCGCCTGCGCGGAACTGTTCCGAGTGGCGTAGGCGCTGATATTCGCCTTGGCCGTCTTCGATCCGGTCGTTGACGTTGACGTCTATCACGGCGAGGATGATTCGGCGGTCCTAAATGCCTCCCGCGAACTGGATCTTTCCGGTGTCTTCCCAGCGTCCACCAGTTGTCTGGGGCTCCCGCCTGGTGACCTTGGCCAACGTGGAGGCGCTATACGCGACTCAGCCTTGGGCCTTCCTCGCACAGCGCGTGTCGACCTTGACGTTCTTCGAGGGAAACGCATCGTTTCAATCGTTGCTGACTCGATACGATACCCACTTGGATCACTGGGCCCAAGTCTATTGGGAGGCTTCTCACGATCTGGTGGTGCCGTCAGGAGCCGAATGGGCCGGGTGGCGTCGTCGACGCAACAATCGTCGATCCCGTGCAGGCGACCACTGGGAAAGTGTCTTGCAGCTTGCGGTGGACTTATTCCAGCGGGGCTTGGCCGACATGGACTTGTTCCTAGACCCGTTGTTCCTGCATTTCCGCCAGCCCGTACTGATCGCGGGCGGTGGTATCCTAGCCGTGAGCATCGGACCTTGCAGGCGGCGCTAGCGGATGTTGATGCGCGTGAACCGTGGCGTCGTTTCTTCCGCACTGAGCCGGATGCAGATCAACACGTTTCGGTGACTCGTGATCATCCCGCTTACGCTCTACCGCGGCTGGTAGGTAAATTCATCGAAGAGACTTAGCGCCCCAGTCGATAGCAATCCTAGCCGGTCCAATTTTAATACATGTCGTGCATCTCGTTCTTCGTGCCTCCGGCTTCGGCCGTCTTCCCAGGACTGCTGAATCGCCCGGTGGCACCCCCGCGTGCCGCATAAGGCAAATATCCACTTCCT
>JAAVTI010000834.1:0-24020 GCA_011947335.1 Phytophthora constricta
CGTCCGTGCCCGGGGCACGGGCGAAACCACACTGAAGGGTGCACTCCGGGAGCGCACCCACGTCCAAACCGGGTTGGACCGAACCCTTCGCAGGCCGGGCCTGCGAAGGCAAGAACCAAGAAACCGTCTCGGGCCGGGCCCGAGGCGACTGTTCAAGAAGATCTCTCCTCAAGCCGGGCTTGAGGAGGCCAAGATTCAAGGAGACCCCTCGACGGGCCGGGCCCGTCGAGACACAAGATATGGGTCGTTGTCAGACCGGGTCTGACAAGGGTCGCGGTAGGAGCCCGAAGAGCTCCTCACAACTGAAAGGAACCGAGACCGGACAGGGAAGGTCGCTCCTCCTGTCCCAAGAACGCCCTGCACCGAAGCGTGCAGGTGACGAGTCCATCGCCTGCGACGGGCGATGTCGAGCGAGAGAGTGAATGCGCTGACGCAAACACTCTCTGGGGTCAATGTCACGAGTTGACATTGGAGTGTCCTCCGAGCACTGCCTCGGAGTTGACAGCGCTGGAAGTGCAGAGCTGGAAAGGTTTTGCACCGGATCTACGCGCCGGGCGCGTAGAACAGTGCATCCTCACCGCCCGTGAGGATGTCGTGATCACAGAGGATCTCGAGGACCTGCGGCAGGTTCTCGTGCGGCACCCTGATGGCGACACGAGCCTCAGTGCCAAATCGAAAAAGGATCGATTTGCAGAGCAGAGCTGGGACTCGCTCAAGTCGAGTCCCTATTACGACGTTCTTCGGGAATACGCCGACGTATTCCCGGACGAAGTTCCTGCGGAGCTTCCGCAGGATAAAGGAATTCAGCACGAGATTGATCTCGTGCCAGGCGAGTACTGTGTCACGCGACAGTGGCCACTGCCGCGTGAACAAGTCAAGGCGACGAGTTCTTCGAAGCTCGTCGTCGTGCGGCCAAGTGCGGGAATCCAAATCCCCGCACAGTGCCCGTTCTGTGTCAAGAAGGCACAGGGCGGATGGCGCATCGTTCATGCGTTTAACAAGATGAACGATGCGACGATACCGGCGCAGACGCCGATACCGAGGAAGGACGTCATCATCGATTCGATGAGCAAGAGCACCGTGTTCAGTGCTCTTTGACCTAAGAGATGGTTTCTACCAAATCTAATGCGTGAGAGATATTCCTCTCACGGCGGTAAGCACCCCAAGCGGCATGCTTTGGGAGTGGCTAGTGATGCCACAGGGGCTTAAGAATGCCCCTGCGACGTTTAATAGATGCGTAACGCATCTATTACGGTCGGTGCGGGACTTCGCACCGACGTACTTCGACGACGTGTTCGTCCACAGCCGGGCTGTGGGCGAGAAGACAGACACCGAGATGCACAAGGAGCATCTCCGACAACTGCTTGCGCTGATGCGCAAGCACAAGTTATATGCAAATCTAAAGAAGTGCATATTCGGTGCGTCCGAGATTCCAGTTCTCGGATGCCTTGTCGGCAAGGACGGTGTCCGCCCTGATCCCGAAAAGATCAGGGTGATCAACGAGTGGCCTGCGCCCTCGAATGCAAAGGAACTGCGGCAGTTCCTTGGGTTGGCTACGTACTTGTGCAAGTACATACACGATTACGCTGGGCGTATTCGACCACTGTCGCGCCTCCTCAAGAAGGACGCGGAGTGGAGATGGTCTGTTGAATGTCAGCAGGCCTTCAATTCGGTCAAGCAGGGCCTGACCGAGGCGCCGATCTTGGCCGTCGCCGACCAAGATCGTCCGTTCCAGGTTGTGTGTGACGCATCCGACTTTGCAATCGGATGCGCTCTGATGCAGTACGATCACGAAGGACGTGATCGTGTGATCTGCTATCAGTCTCGTCAGCTTAAGCAAGCTGAGCGCAACTACCCAGTACATGACAAGGAACTCCTTGCCATGAAGTATGCGTTAGCCAAGTTCCGTGTCTATCTCCGGAGATAGACCCTTCGTGATCTACACCGATCACGCTTCTTTACGGACGGCCGTAAAGTCACCACATCTCTCTCAAAGAATGGCACGGTGGCTGTCATTCTTCGCTGAATACAACTTCCAGGTTGAGTACAAACCTGGAAGGTTGAATGTGTAGCCGACGCACTGTCGCGTCGGCCGGATTACAACTACAAGGTAGTTGACGTCAATGCCATTGGCATTGAACGCAGCAGTGTGCCCACATCGTCGCTGCTCGACGATGTGCGCAAGGCGTACTCGCTTGACGCGGACGCCAAGCGATTGCTGACCTATGTGGAGGCACCTTCCGACAGCGCATCGCGCGCCTCCACATCTGAGATCCCGTGTGCACAGGTATAGTGCACACGACGGCTTGCTGCTATACAGTGCAGCTGACGACGATGTCGCTCGCATCGTCGTCCCTGATGATTATGATCTGCGCCTGCGGATCATATTCGAGTATCACGATGCCCCATCGGCTGGGCATCGGGTCGAGAGAAGACGTACCTTCTTCTCTCGCGTGACTTCTACTGGCCTCGCCAGTACAAGTGGATCCGCAAGTACGTCCGTGCTTGCGAGGCGTGCCAACGAGTGAAGCCGACGCCGGCTTCACAAGCACCGCTACAGTCTCTGCCGATACCGGCAGAGTGTTGGGAGTCCATCAGTATGGACTTCATATTCGGTTACCACCCGACGCCAAGCGTCGGACTGGAGTGGTCGTCTTTGTCGACCGCTTCAGCAAGATGGTTCATCTTGCTGCGGTGCCTGCCCAAGTCACGTCCAAACAGACGGCACGTCTGTTTGTGGAGCTCATCTTCCGCTCTCACGGTATGCCCGTGAGATAGTGTCCGACCGTGATCCAAGGTTCACGGCCGCGTTCTGGAAGGAGGTCTTCGGCCTCCTTGGTACTCGGCTGTCGATGTCGACAGCCGACCACCCGCAGACGGATGGTCAGACCGAGCGCGTGAATCGCGTGCTCGGTGACATCCTCAAGAGCTACGCCCACTTGTTCACCGAGTGGAGCGACTGTTTGCCGATGGCAGAGTTTGCCATCAACAACTCGGTGCATGCCTCTACGGGGCATACACCGTTCTACGTGAATGCCATGCGGCATCCACGAGTACCTGCCATGCTTGGCGGGGTGACAGCTCCCTTGAGTGGGGAGGATCTGTGAGCGAGCCACGCCCACAGGAAAATTTGAACGCCGTGACACGTAGTGCCACGCGCCAGAAGAGGTACGCTTTGCGTCTGCACCGGGTGCAGGCGCTTTCGAACACTTCCGTGCCGGGCACGGAAGTTACAAGCAACGACGAAGTACCTTTCGCTCCGGGAGCGAAGAGAAGACAAAGTACCCTTCGCTCTGGGAGCGAAGGAAGAAGACCAAGCACCTTTCGCTCCGGGAGCGAAAGGACAAGCGACGACCCGTCCCACGCCTGCTCCGGGAGCAGACGTGACGCAAGATGACGTGTTCGACTCGGAGTCGAACACCGGAAACCAAGATGATACAGTGACGACGCAGGGCGACGTCACTGCTGCGACCAAGTACGTGTCCACACCCCATGTGGACACTCAAGATGACGAGCGCATCGTGCAGGGCACGATAGCGGACAAGGACACATTGGTCGACACGACCAATGTCGATGCGAAAGACTTCGTGCAGAATCGACAAGCCGTCATGCGGTTTGTTCGTGATGCTATTGCATCTTCTGTCGACCGACAGAAGATGAACGCTGACAAGAAGTCACGCAACAACATTAGTGAGTTCAAAACGAATTCATTAGTTTTACTGTCTACGCAAAACTTGGCTAGACATGCAGTCTCGGACTTTGGAGCAAGCAAGCTTGCTCCACGCTTCATCGGCCCCTTTCGTGTCTTGCATCGCCAAGGCACAGCCTACACGCTGGACATACCAACCAGCATGAGACTGCACCCGACGTTCTATGTCGGGCGACTGAAGGCGTATCATGAGCATGATACGCCCGCGCGCTCATCCAACATGGGCACGAAGAAGCGTGATGGTCGAGCTACGACTCGTCATCCTCGTCGCCTCGTCGCGCTCGCGCGCGGCGCAGCGACGCATGCGAACGCTCTCAACGAGCTTCGCAAACTTCCTCTCGACGTCCTCGACTCGAGACAGCGCGTCACCCGCTGTCTCGCGAGAAGCGGACACTCGCGACGAGGTTCGAGATCAGCTGACTTTGCTCAGCGATCGTCTTCAAGCCTCACGGCGGAAGGCAGCATAGTCAGCCGCCAGTTGCTGGAAAGTCTGATCAGCCTGAAGCGGCTGATCAAAGCGACGAGGTTTTTCCCCTCCGCCGGCACCTTTGCGGGCTGCCGACGGCTCAATTCGCTGGATTGTCGAGCGAATTGTAGCTCACCAGGAGCCACGCACTGACCAAGGTCAGCGTCGTTTTCGATGTCGTTGGAGAGGATACCCTCCCCAACACGACTCGTGGGAACCGCGGAATATCCTCGTGAGGGATATTCCGGAAATGGTGATGGCGTACGAAGACCGCCACCACCTCCGCCGAGCCGAGACTAGGTCTCGGCTGGACAGTGTACCACCCCACGCCCCCGGGGACGGGTAGACGCGTAACGGGATCAGGCGGGGTGCTCTCTTCCCGGCATCCGGGAAGACAGTAAAGCGCCAGTCTCGGACTTCACTGGGTACTCGTATCGTCGAGTACCCATCGACTTCTCACGCAGTCTGTCCGCGTTGGGTGGACAGACTGGACACCGTTCTCCACGGGGAACGGCACAAGGTATACCAGCGCTTGCACTGAGTTCGTGCAAGCGGGTATGCCAGCGCTATTATGTTTATAATAGCGCTCACGCATGCTTTCGAGACGCTTTCGGAAGCAGCAGCATCACTGTTCCAGTTCATAACGAACTGGTTCCAGCCCTGAGTCAGTGCGACTGTCTCAGAGACCTTGCTCTTAGCGCTATGGCGCACGCCCTTGAAATAGCGAAGAGCAAGGTACAGCGTCGCATAGTAGTTGCGTCGCTCATCGGAGCCGGCCGCGAAGCCGAGCGCCTCTACGATATCATCATCTTTGATGGTATCGACTTGGAAGAGCACAAGGTGTGCCCTGGCCGCCTTCGTCGGACCATCGGAGGCGATGAATGCGCTCCGATGAAAGCTTCCGCGGCTCAGCTCCTGAGACTGAGCCGCGCTGCGCCAACAGGCAAGGATGCCTGGGCGAAAGGAGAAACACCCGCGGATGGAGTTTCCGCGGGTCCACTGCTCACAGACCGTGCACGCTTAGCGTGCACGACCTCGCCATCTTCTGGCGAGCCCTCACGTTGACGACGAGAGCCCGGCGACGGACTCTCGCGAAGAAGCTTGCTCACAGCAGGCTTGTCCCTCACGGGCGAAGAGTGCTCCTCTTCGTCCACCAAATAATCGCTGTCGTAATCGACAGTGAGGCCAGGGTCTTCCTCATCACCATCACGTCCAGGGACGTGGTGCGCGCAGCCTTCGCAGGCTGTGCGACAGTCGATCACCCACCCCGGAGCGACGGGTTGCCTTGGCGACGATAGCGTCGACTTGCTTAGCGCTCTCGCGCTCACGAGATCTCTCCAATTGTAGTGCGTAATATTCACGCACTGACAGTGTCTTGCCACCCGATGGGGAATCCCCAGGTCTTGGGACTTTCGGGGCCTTGGGGCCCCCGGGGTCTCAGGACTTGACGCGCTCATTGCGAAATGAGCGTGAGTGTCTTCTCCGTTAAACGAAGAAGACGGAAAGTGACCACAGAAGAGATCGTGGTCACCGTTACCTCCCGAATGCGATACTCGCACTTTGAGAGGGGGTGGTGTAGCGGGGCTACACAGGATTAGTGTGCCCGGGGTACACTAATACACGCAAACCCACTAGTGTGTGTGGGACACACACTAGCGACCAACATTACGAGCCGTCAATGTAACTATCATTGACGGGCGCTCAGGCGCAAAGCTATTGGTTGAAAGGGCCACATTTCAACCAGTCATGTGCATACATTTCATGCAAATGCGTGAGAGCCAACCATGCTCTCACCTTTGCAATTAGATATCATCTTAAGAGGGTTTAGCGTAAAGATAAGGCCAGCCCGCCACGCGGCGGGCTGTCATTCAATTCAGTTTTCTATTTTGATCTTAAGTCTTAAGTGGTGCTTTAGAAATACGCGAGCCCGCGTATTTCTATCCTACATACAAACTTTAAGTCTACGCTTCCTCACTACGCGCATACTGTATGCTAAGAAACAGAGCGTATCTCTCGCCCTGTTTCATGGTGGCAGTGTGGCTGAAGGTGGGGGATGCGGATCTGGTGTCGGACGTGGTGGACACGGAGCTACTGGGTGCGGTGGTAAAGTTCGTGGACGTGGTGGACGCGGTAACAGCGGAGATGCTGCCGGATGTGGTGGGAGTGTGGGTGGAGGTGGGAGACGTGAAGTTGGTGATGGACGAGGTGGATGCGGGGATGATGGACTATGATATAGTGGTCAGCGTGGACGTGGTGGACGCGGGGACGACGAAGTTAGTGTACGTGGTGGCAACGTTGGTGGACGTGCGGGACGTGGTGGCAGTGTGGCTGCAGGTGGGGGATGGGAATCTGGTGTCGGACGTGGTGGCGGTGGAGCTACTGGGTGCGGTGGTAAAGTTGGTGAACGTGGTGGACGCGGTAACCGTGGAGATGCTGTCGGACGTATTGGGAGTGCGGTTGAATCCGGGGACGAGAAGCAGGTGCCGACGAGGTGAACACGAGGACGATGGACCAGCAACTGTATTATAGCGGTCAGTGTGGCCGAGGTGGACGCGGGGGCAGTAAAGTGAGTGTACGTGGTGGGAACGTTGGTGGACGTGCTGGACGTGGTGGCAGTGTGGCTGAAGCTGGGGGATGCGGATCTGGTGTCGGACGTGGTGGCGGCGGAGCTACTGGGTGTGGTGGTAAAGTTCGTGGACGTAGTGGACGCGGTAACCGTGGAGATGCTGCCGGAGGTGGTGGGAGTGTGGGTGGAGGTGGGAGACGTGAAGTTGGTGATGGACGTGGTGGCGGCGGAGCTACTGGGTGCGGTGGTAAAGTTGGTGGACGTGGTGGACGCGGTAACCGTGGAGATGCTGTCGGACGTAATGGGAGTGCGGTTGAATCCGGGGACGTGAAGCAGGTGCCGGACGAGGTGAACACGAGGACGATGGACCAGCAACTGTATTATAGCGGTCAGTGTGGCCGAGGTGGACGCGGGGGCGGTAAAGTGAGTGTACGTGGTGGCAACGTTGGTGGACGTGCGGGACGTGGTGGCAGTGTGGCTGAAGCTGGGGGATGCGGATCTGGTGTCGGACGTGGTGGCGGCGGAGCTACTGGGTGTGGTGGTAAAGTTCGTGGACGTGGTGGACGCGGTAACCGTGGAGATGCTGTCGGACGTGATGGCAGTGTGGGTGGAGGTGGGAGACGTGAAGTTGGTGATGGACGTGGTGGCGGCGGGACTACTGGGTGCGGTGGTAAAGTTGGTGGACGTGGTGGACGCGGTAACCGTGGAGATGCTGTCGGACGTAATGGGAGTGCGGTTGAATCCGGGGACGTGAAGCAGGTGCCGGACGAGGTGAACACGAGGACGATGGACCAGCAACTGTATTATAGCGGTCAGTGTGGCCGAGGTGGACGCGGGGGCGGTAAAGTGAGTGTACGTGGTGGCAACGTTGGTGGACGTGCGGGACGTGGTGGCAGTGTGGCTGAAGCTGGGGGATGCGGATCTGGTGTCGGACGTGGTGGCGGCGGAGCTACTGGGTGTGGTGGTAAAGTTCGTGGACGTGGTGGACGCGGTAACCGTGGAGATGCTGCCGGAGGTGGTGGGAGTGTGGGTGGAGGTGGTGGACGTGAAGCTGGTACTGTACGTGGTGGTCGCGAGGAGTGTGGATATGCTGGTGACCTTGATGACAATGTCATCGACAGTGGTAGACGCGAAACGGCTCCTGGTGGTGGTTATCGTGTGTGTGTGGGGGTACAGAGCGACGATGGAACTTTCGCCGGTGCTCCCGCGATTGTGATAAGATTTTAAGTGCCGGTTGTTTCCCGCGTGCCGCCGCACACGCTGCTGCTTCTGGTCGTCACGACCGTGACCATGGAGAAGACTGTAGAGATGGAGTCTTCGCGGCACAGACCTCACGACAACGGAGCAGTAGTAGTGCAGGACGGAATGAAGGTGCTGGACCTGACTTTGCTAGCGTTGCAACGCTGAACACGCCACGCAATCGAATGCCACCTACACCGTTGGTTGAGCAACTATTCTCAAGAAGCTGGTGGCATTCTCCCGTCCAAGGAATCGTGGATGAAACAGAAAGTGTACCGTTGTGTGGGAACGGCCTTTATTGTTGGGCGTGTGTGTCGACGTGTCAAGAAACCAAAACATGGAGCGACACTGCAAATAATGTGGCTTGATAACCAGTTTCAGAACACGGTGGATACCCGCACTGTGGCGTTGATTTAGCGTGGGGTTGAAAACTATCAGGTGCTCGCTCTTCTACCCGATAAACCGGCATGGCGCGATTTGACTGAGACGGTAGTGGATGGTGAGCTGAATTTCTAATCACCGCTTGATGAGCTGGAGTTTGCACCTGACAGTGAAGGCTTAGATATATACGATCCAGAACAGTTCCTACCTGATAGCCTCTCAGAGGTGGAGGTGGTGAAAAACATGCGGTTCATGCCAGACGAAGAAATGGAGCGTCCCAACGACCTGTACGAACACACGGACGAGACCACCATGACGCGATTACTTCCGGGGTATCGTCATTTGTTTGCATATTCAGCCTCTTCAAGCTTTTTGCCTACATTCCGATCTACTTCTGGAAGCAAGTTTTCCTCGAGACAAATCGATACTCAGTAATCAATCTATTCGGGCCACCTTAACATTTCTCCATGGATGGGCTCATGCTCTTCCTCGGAATCATGTTTTACGTGACCCTCAACGACAAGGGTGAATATGCTAACTACTGGGGTCCACAGACCGAGGATGCGATTTTTGGTGGCACGTCTACGAGTCTGGGCAATGTGATGAGCCTAGACCGATTCAAGTTGCTTCGACGTTGTTTGAGCTTTCGTGTCGACCCGGGCTATCTGTGGAACGAGACCTGCTGCTCGAATCCGACCCTTGCTGAATTTGCTCAAGTGTACTGGTGGTAGCTATGTTGAAGTCGGCCGTGACCTTGCCTTAGATGAAGCCAGTATTGCGTACCGATCCCGCCATGGACGACATATCATTGTGTTCAATTCACAAAAGCCCGGTGGTAAGTATCACTTTCGCATGTAAGTGGTGTGTTGCTCGACCACGTGGATAGCTCTGAATTATCGCCTTCACGGAACAATAGCGACATTGCGGATCGTTTGCCGAACGTGGTGAGTCAAGACGAGGTTCAGCAGCTCCGAGAGGAGCTCGAGGACGTCACAAAAGTACGGAAGCATGTTCTAGACGTTGTGTGGCCATACTTTCACTCTCGGTGAATTGTCAACATGGACAACTACTATACTAGTGTCCAGCTGCTGTTAGATTTGCAGTTGAAGGGCTTGTATGGACGGGGGACGGTTCGAGGTGGAAGTAAGAACTACCCCAAGCACACGATTCTGAAAGGAATCGTGGAGAGGCTCAACTCGGGGTGACTATCAGCAGTCAGTCTCCCTGGAGAACATAACATGGTTGCTGCGTCGTGGTGCGATGAAAACATAGTTACAATAATGACCACTGCTGACGCGACTACTGCTAAAACTGTAAAGCGGTTGGTTGGGAATGAAAGTCGAGAATTTGATGCCCCGAACTGTGTCTTGCAGTACAACAAACACATGCAAGGCGTTGACCACTTGGATCAAATGCGTGCTAGATTCTCGCTCGCTGACGGGCATTCGTACAAATGATGGCATAAAAGTTAGCATTAGCACTCGTGGATATTGCACGTTCCAACGCATATCTCTCTCGGATGACAATTGATACGTCGAGAGATCAAGACCCCACAGGATGTTTTTGACCGAATTGGTATCCGAGCTGATTTCAGGCAAGTGGCAAGACGCCCCTAGTGACTTCGGATGGCGTTTGGAAGCAGTGTAGCTGAGGAGGCTGCAGCTGGTGGCAGAAGCATTACGCCCACCACCAGATGTTACACTACGGCGAGCCAGCGGAGTCCACAGGAGCGATGTGAATCGATGTCCTCATAGCAATGTTCAAGGATAGTGGACGGAAGAAAAGGCACGCATTGTCTGTTGCTACGAGGATAGGTACCCTACTGAGGTAACCGATCATTGTCTTACCCACAATGTGTACCTTTGTAGAGTAGTGCACACCCATAGCGAAACTCCATTCACCTGTCCACGGAGCATCTGGACTTGTTGGGATAAGTACCACAAATTCTACATCTCGAATGGCCTCTTCAATGACAAGGGAAAATTGTGCAGATCATCACGTCTAGCCAAGTTGAAAGCATGCAACCAACCTGAAAGCGAAAGTGCTGAGCAATCCGTAGTAGGAGACCACAGTTCATCGACACAGCCGAACAACGCTGCGAGCTCCGTTGACGAAGATCAGTGTCCATTGTCGCGACCGAGCAGCTTTTCGCACGTCAACAACGGCGACCGGACTTCGTCGAGCCAGCAGAGTAGAGTTGTGCGCCAAATATTCCATGACATGGTGTTTAATTCGTACCGGTGCACGTATCTTAGTTATAGTATGGTTCCAACGACATGCAAACGACAGGTGTTATATTCGTACCGGTGCATTTCTTAGTTATAGTATGGAATTCAACGGCACATACAAATTCCTCTTGATTGACGAATAATATAAATCATACGTACCATCGCCAGCTATAAACCAAGCGTTACGGCCTTGATCCACGCGCAGCTCCGTCGGCAGCGACCAGTCGAGTACACCCGCACTTCCAGGAACAACACGAGCGCGTGAACGCGGACAACCAGCGGACGTCCTCGCTCGACCAGCACCGTAACCAGCTACAGCGGCAGCTACAGCATTATCGTCTCACCGCGGCGCAACACGGCCAGCATCTCAGTTGGCAGCACCGTCGTCACTATCGCCTACCGCTAGCGTGGTACGCGGACAGGAGTAGCCTTTGCCGCCTCTTACGCCTCCGCTATCACCCCGTTCTCTACAGCCACCCACACGTTCATCGCGACCAGCGTCACCACGAGCTGCAACAACCGCAGGACCATCACGTCTAGCAATAGCTCCTCCCCGCCTAGTCTGCCCCCTTGCTTCAGTAACCGCATGGTTATCCAATGTCGCGGCCTGACCATCAGCGTAAGCGGTAGCTCCGTCGTCTCCCGTCCACGCTACAGCAACGGTTACCACGTGTGCTTGTACATATAGATCGGAATCGGTTTGGACTTCCAGCTAAGGCGACCGTAAGTGGATCCCACCAATTTCCAGCGCGCACAAAAGTTTTCACGACATGATTCGCGATGACGGGGGCAATACTGAGACGTCGATACGATCAGCCGGGCTCTAGTCATCGCACTGAGCTCTTCCTTCACCACAAGTTTTGCAGCTTCTTCGACCAGGAAATCGTTGAGGTAAATGATGGGTGCCTCTTGAAAGGTGAGCACAATGAGAGAGGAATGTCGAGTACATCGCCTTGACGCAAAATTACCTTGTGCAAAGTAGCAACCGCGACACTTGTGCTCGCAAACACTGGCATCCTCTACGAACAACACTTGCCCTTTTCTCGATACCAAGACACAGCCTCACACTCGTCTGCAGGGCGAACTGCGCTGCCACGTTTCCCAAGCCCGCGCCCACGTCTAGGAACACGTCATCTTGGTTCACCTCCCCAATCATCTGAATCATGCTTGATATCGCAGAAGGCGGTAACTCGCCCGCATTTTCGTCGGTCCTGCCGGATTGCTGGCGCACATCTGAGGCTGAAACGCCGCTAAAAATACTGTGAATGGTCTGTTCCACTTGGTTTGGTGTGAGAAGGCGCAGCTTCTCCGTGTTGGAGTGTGTGCGTGAGTCTGTAGAGAAGAAACACGGAGGAAAGCGCGCTAAGTCTCTCTCGTACGTACACTTCAAAGCACGCAGCCGCCTTTCAAGTTCTTTGCAGACGGTGACCGCGCATACTGCGCGCTACATCCAGCCATCCAACCCGCTCGCCCTGTGACTCGTACTCAAGCACAAGCAACACGAGCCTCTTGTCTTCCCCATCTGAAAAGCTAGTGCGCATCGCACACGAAATCACGAAGTGGAGTTGAGACTAGCATGTTCCTTGTTCTTTGTATGTGATAAGGTGTAATTGTAATGGTTGACTGCTGGCTCTGGGTTCGGGTTAAGGATGGCCTCGCCCAGTTTTCAAGACGTTTATCTACCATCTGTAGCTTGCGTTTCATGCTAAATCATCAACAATGACGATAACGAGGTGAAAAAGGTGCGCGTTTCCAAAACTTTCGCTTGCATATTTTGCTAATCGAACCTAGCCCCTCGCTGTCTGAAGGTTTGATTGGGTAGCCAAAATGCGGTGCAACGAGCTCCGAGATTTTCTAGAAGGAAGCAAAATGCTTCCTTTCAGGGTCCTTTCTTACCTACAATTGTGAAAGCGGTAGAAGGATGCAAAATGCTTCCTATTATCACGAAAGGGTTAGAGCTCCCAGCGGTAGGTCTCAACACGGGTTTTAACTTCACCAAGTCCTATCCCTTGCGACTCGAGTCTTAAAATTAGACTCGATATTTAACTATCCGATGGGTACAAATATCAATCGTCGCGAGAAGATCGCACAGCAGCATGGACAAGGGCACAGGATGGACCAGTGATGAGACTAGCCAGCCATGTCACTCGTAGCTGGCGACGTCAGAAGAACCGACACGCTCAACAGGTTAAAAGAAGGCATCGTTCTTTGATAGGGTCTATCAGCACCGGCTCGAGAACAAGAGCTCGGGGACGGATGAGCGTTCCGTGGTGGCGATAGCAGGTAGATGGTAGAAGCTGCAATCCGAAGTGATAAAATTCGAGGGCATCTACGCGAAGCTGAAAAACCGGGAACGCTCAGGCTGGAGCGAGGACTTGTACATCGAAAACGGGCAAATATCTATGCTGAGCGTCACAAGCAGGTATTCGAGTTCATGGGAGCGTGGAAGCTGCTGTGAAACAAACCTAAGTGGACAAGCAAGCTAACTACGACAGCGAAAAGTAGCAGCAAATGTGAGGCAGGGGACGAACAAGCTCTAGCCAGACCTGACATACGAAAGGCTGCAAACGAAATGCGCAGCGCGTACAGTGAAATGCCAGCCGATGTGCACAAGTGATTCGTGTCTGCATCGGAGAAGAAAGCGGACGTCATGGAACAGCAACTTCACTACAGCATTTTAATGCAGGCGCCTGATAGTGATGAATCAAAGGATTTTGTTGCGATGCAGCAAAAGATGATTCTCGCTATGCTCCGTGTCCCTAAACGAGAACACAGCCCCCAACAATTCGCGTGATGAACACGAAGTTGAGCCCCGTACTAGCTGCACTTAATCCCCCAGCACTTACGGTTGTACATTACAACATCGCTTTGTGCACGTTTTCGCAACATGTTGTTAAATACAACATATTAAGGAATGCCCATTTCGCAAGGTTTCTGTATGTTTGCACGCGGGTAGGTTCAAGTTATATAAAAACGAGTCTAGGATCTGCTGCACGGTGCAAGCGCAGGTCCCACGTTTTCCTGCCCAGTTGATTACTCAGTTATTGCGAGCGACCGCCACGCGTCCAGACCAGTCAATTTGAAAAAAGCGCGAAATGAAGGATGACACCGAGGCGTGAGACTCGGCGCGAGTCGGATGCTTTCAACGCGCAACTGGCGGAGCTGGGGCAAGGTGCACCTGCAGGACATTGGTGAGCATCGCGCATTCACTGCTGATAAACGAGGAGCAGACGTGGACTTTGAGGCGGAGCGACATACCAAAGACAAGCCTGGACGTGTTCCCCGCCCGGCCGGAGAACCTCCACGATCACCCATGAAAAATTTCATACCGGGCGCTGGTGGAGAAGGAAAAGGAGGAGAACGACGCAAAGAAGAAGGGAAATCGCCCCGCTATGAAGCCGGCCGCTGCAGGTCCTGTCACGAAGGTGTCGAAGAAGCGTTTAGCGCGAGAGGAAGATATTGCAAGGGAGGCGAGGGCAGTGTCGCGTGCTGCTGCTTTGGAGACTCGGAAGAAGCAGGCGCAGATGAAGGAGCGGCGGCGTTTGGAGATGGAGGAGAAGCGAGGGGCTGCAGCGCGTGCTGAAGCGCTAGCCCGTCTAGAGAAAGACCCAGAATTAACGAGCAAGGCGAAGATGAGCAAGGCGTCAAGTGGAACGGACGGCAAGAAGAAGCGCAGGACGAGCCCGCGCGTACCCGTCCAAGAGGTCGGCGACGCAGACAACAAATATGAAGGTCTTTCTTCAGCAGAGTGCGTAATGCGCTTACTGAGTTGTGGAGTGTAGTTACTATCTCATTTGCATGTGCGCAGATATGTATCGGCAGTGGAGACATCGGAAGCTCCTGTGACAGAAGCTTCCAGCACGCCGAGGCCCGCACGTACACCTGTCGGTAAGTGATCTGGGTAATGTTATATTTTACAACATGTTTGAATGCTCACACTTCTATATTGTGTGTCGTTGTCGAGACTTTGAATTTGAATGCACAGCAGGATATTAGTAGTATAGTCCGGCACATTACGCCGGCAGTTTTTCACTACCTGATGAGGGTGCTCAGATATCCTCAACTAACAAATAAGCAACCAAATTTTCTAACAACCACAAGCATCTAGAGTACCTGGATTTTTCTCATGCTATAATGACAGAACAACCAAAATGCAACCGCTATAGCCACCGAAAATTGAGTGTTCTAAGCATAGAGAATCGACCTAACACTTACTTATATAGAATGTGTATACTATAGGTTATAAACCCTCAATGAGCAACAACCACCGGTCGCGCTATACCTTATCCTAAAGGGTGCCAACTACACCCAGCGCTGCTCTCAAAAGAGCTCACAACGTATTCAACCAACAAGCAACCAAGATGGACTCGACAGTACCCGTCCTAACCGACGCTACGTCCGCAAACGTGCAGGGTCATAGACTCTTCAAGAATAAGGTCGAACTCCAGGGAGCGTTGCAGAAAGCTCATGAAAATGAAGATGAAATTGAAGAGAAGCTCGACAAGGCTCGAGCGAGGGAAAAGACGGGCGGGAGAAGTGTTGCAAAATGGGCTCAACGTCTGATTGTTGCCACCAGTGAGCGTCAGAGCATTAAAACTCAGATCAATGAGATTGAAAGAGCGTTAAACGTTTGCGAGCACCACTTCAACACGCTAAACATAGCGGCACGTAGAGTGGAACTTGAGGAGCAGTTGAGCCACCTTCAGATTCAGCAAGAGAACATTGCACTACCGGATTAATCCTACAACTAGACACCCAGTAGGTAAAAAAGTAAATGAATGCGACTTTTGCCTACCCCACCTAATTATTTTATTTGATCCTAATATATAAAGGTCACCATAATATACACATAAGCAGCGATGACTTACTCACCCGAACAGTACCAGCAAAACAAAGACCGCATTAAAGCGGTCCAAAAGCGCTACTACGTAAAGGCAAGAGAAGCTCGTCTTGCGAAGCAAAAGCCTACGACGATGCCCACTGCGACGAGATTCGTTTGAGGAAGAGAAAGACCAAGCCAGCCAATGAAACCGAACTTAACTAAAACGAACTTAACTGGAATAGAACTTAATAAATTATTATTTTTCTTGATATTAAGTCTGCTCCATACTATAGCACTATGAAATGTGATTGATTTTTACAAAAGTATTAAGCTAACATTTTATGGATGCTTTATCACTATAACTTACTAGCGCTGAAGTTAAATAGCAAACAAACGGACATTGTGCTGATACACATGACTTATTATTTATTTTTAATTTTAGATCATTTGTCTTGACTACTAATATAAAGTCTGATCTTAGCAAACAATCACAATAATATAAAGTCTGACAACGGAAATAATATACTAAGAGATATATACAACGATTATGTTTGGATACGAGCTTGAAGGACTTAAGTAATAAAATATTCCAGCTATCAAATGCGGTAGCAGTTACCGAGTTAAGGTTCGTGGTCGAACCAAAAGATTGTTTACGTAGGAGACGTGAGCCTACCAAGACTGCTTGCGAAACAGTATAATATTTCTGTTGAAGACATAATTAAACACCTGTCTCCCGATTATAAGAATGATTCTTAGTGCCGCTTCTATAAAGGAAACCACATGGAGTCTCACTTATACGAATATATTCCAGTTGGTGAATTCTATGACAAGCTCGAGAACGTTCTTGACAGTCAAAAGAATGCATTTAAGGTCAACATTGCTCTTGGGTACGAACTTGTAGCGAAGACAGATTCTGACGACATTCTCTACTTCTACCCAAATCTAACTAACACGTATGTATTTAACAATCCTGTCGCTATCAATAGCAAGGCTGATATTCGAAAGAAGTGATTTCCGAGATCCGTTCTGTGACAAACTGAACTACCCAGGCTCTTACTATAAGTTAAAAGCAATCACTGCATTCAAGATTTACGTTTATCATCGGGTAACCACGCTTTTGGTGAAAGTGAAGCTGTTATTCCAAAGGTTATTCGTGATAACAAGCATGTCATCAATTTCCCTAAGACGAACAATAAGTGTCTATTCCACTGTATTGCTTTCCACATTCAACCAGAGCCTAAGAAAGATCCCAGAAGGATTCATGCTCTTGTTAAGGAGGCTTTCAAGCGATTCTGTACTTTCAAAGGGTTAAACTACACTTTCAGTCTGTTTCGTAGTTTCAAGCCAAATCGACATCCTCCAATTCGATGATCTAGAGGAATCCTTTCTGCTCAACATTAATGTTTTCACAATGGACTTAGCTTCTGAAAATGTTGAATGTATTCGTAGATCTAGCAAGGACTACGAATCAATCGATATTCTATCTCACGAGAACCACGCTTTGTACATTAAGAACATTGATATGCTTCAAGCTAAGTACCAATGCTTGAAGTGTGAAATGGTTTTCGTTAGCTCGGACAAGCTTCGAAACCACTCCAAACCAATGCGAACGTGTAAATATTGAAAGTTTCCCGCTGCAACCAACTATTTACCAACCAAATCTGAATAGTATCAAGTCAATGCTGACCTAATTTTCAGTGAAGAATATTGATCATTACATCGACCATTTCATTGTATACGATTTTGAGGCTATTCGGAAGCCTACATCTACCCAACACGGGGAGAATACTGTCGTTACGAATGAGCACATTCCCGTATCCGTATCAGTAGCTGACAGCTTCACTGAAGAAGTGCGTTGCTTTGTAAATGATGAACCTAGAGCTTTGCTTCAGGATATGTTCAGTTACATTGGCGAGGTTAGTTATAAGGTTCAGAAATATGATGCGAAGAAGTATGAGCCACTCCTAAGATCAATAATTCAGAAAGAGGAAGGTGATGATATTTTTCCAACGATGAATAGATTAATTGGAGAATATGGTTCGTTCGCTGATGCCTATCAAAGCATAGGAGATATCGTTAATGAAAAAGGATCTTTCTCTAAAGTGAAGAGAATTATCGACCAAGTACCTGTCTTAGGGTTTAACTCTGGTCGCTATTGACATCAATCTCATTAAGAACGATCTATTCACTGTTATCGGTACATCCAACATCAAGTCCGTGATCAAGAACCCGAGCTATATGTGCATTTCGACATCCGATATAAAAATGCTAGATATCAGTAATTACGTGCCTGCTGGTACCAGCTATGACAAGTATCTTGCAACATATATTGGCGGATGCAAATGCGATGATAAGGTTAGATGTGTATGTGGACTTGGCAAGGGTCTGTTCCCGTATGAGTACATTAAAGCATATAATGTCCTCAATGAGGCTACAGTTCCCCCAAAATCAGCTTTTGACAGCAAACTTCGTGATACAAGCATTAGTGATGATGACTACAAGCGCGTTCAGTTCGTTTGGGAGCACTACGGAATGCAAACAATCAAGGATCTTCTCGCTTGGTACAACAATCTCGATGTAGTTCCATTCATCAAGGCTATTAAGGCTCAGCGTGAGTTGTTCAAAGGCTTCGATCTTGACATGTTTACCGATGGTGTGTCCTTGCCTGGTCTATCCGAGAAAGTTATGTATCAAACCTGCTTCAACAATCTTAAGTATCCTAACAAAGCGCCAGTAAAAGCGTTTACTTTTCCAGCGAAGAGATTAATTGGTTACAAGCAACAAGATTTAAAAGCAGAAAGAAGTTTTCGTTAACTATTAAGCATCTAAATAGATTGTTGAGACATCAGAAGTATCTATGCGGACTTTGCTATTGTCAGCTTAATGAAGAGAATGTTTCGGCCGATCGAATCAATAACAAGCTTGGTCATGAAGACGGTAACATTTTGATTAGCTGCGTTAGTTGCAACACCGCTCGTAAGGATATGTCCTTTAGGGATTTCGTTATAAGAAGTTTCTTGAGTTTAACTCAGATAGATTGGTCTTCTCGATTGACAATGATGAGAAGGAGATTTATTGCAAAATGAAAGCCAATCTCGCTGGAGGACCATCTATCATCTTCAATCGTTATGCTAAGCGCAACGAAACTAAGATTCGATCGAACAAACTTTGCAAAAGGTGATTGGTTACGATGCGAACGCGCTTTACCTCTGAGCTCTAGGAAATGATATGCCATGTGGATGTTTAACTACTATTGATGTGTACAACGGAATAATTGATGATGTAAAATATGATATATTTTTTTGTTTCTTAGAGTGTGATATTAGGACTCCATACCACCTAAATGACTACTTTAGCGAGATGGCTCCGATTTTCAAGAACATTTAGATTGATGCCGAGAACATGGACATTATTCGTGAGCACATGTACGAGTATAATCAATCTAGAGGTAAGGGTAAAGCGAAGAAAGCTCGAAGCTAATTGGTAGTTACTTTGGTGAGAAAATTCTCATCTATACCCCCGCTTCTCCAGTGGTATCTACAACACGGTATGGAAATCACTAACACGTACGCCTTCATCAAAGCTAGTTCGCACCAGCCTTTCGCTCCATTTATGGATGCTGTATCAAACGCACGACGCGAAGGCGACATGGATAAATCTAAAGCCATGATCGCTGAAATTATTAAGCTTATAGGCAACTCTGCGTTTGGTCGCTCTGGAATGGATATGACAAAGCATAAGATGATCAAGTATGAGTCTAGCGATGAGGCTATAAAAAGAAGATTGAACATTTCACGTTTAACGGACTTGAGGAGCTGAATGGTGCTTGTGAGATAACTATGATGAAGCGACGCATCAAGAACAAGAATCCTATTCACCTTTCAATTGCTATCTACCAGCTAGCAAAATTACGTATGCTTCAGTTCTACTATGACTGCATCGACAATTATTTCGACCGTTCTGACTTTGAATACCAAGAGATGGATACTGATTCAGCCTATATCGCTTTTAGCTATAACAACCCCTTTAATGGCTGTATCAAACCTAATTTAGTCGAGCATTTCCAGCAGCACAAGTACGACTGGTTCCCACGTGACTACAACAAAGAGGTTTCTAAGTTTGATCGACGAACCCCAGGTCTTTTCAAAGAGGAATGGAAAGGAGATGCCATTGTTAGTCTATCGTCGAAGAACTATATTTGTTACTTGCCAGACGAATCATATAAGGTAAAGGTATCAGCCAAGGGTATTCAACAGGGTCGCGGGAGAAACGACAATGTTCTTAACCCAGATGGGTTTGAGTCTATTGTTCGCGACCGTATCACACTCCAGGGTGCTAACAAGGGCTTTCGCATTAGTAAGGAGACTAAGTCTATTATCACTTACACTCAAACTAAAACGGCTCTCAATTACTATTACGATAAGCGACAGGTTCAATCAGATGGAATATCAACCATTCCGTTGAATATTTAAGATGGGTAGCCCGAGGCAGCTAGGATTTTTTGATTTATTCAATACTATACGATTGAAGTTTAAAGAGATATATTAAGCCCATGGATTCACTTTTGAACAAGTTGTACTATGATCCAAAAACAGGATTTGTCGGAATTCAAGCTCTGTATCATAAGGCAAAAGAAATCAATGATAAGGTTACAGTCAAAATTGTGAAGGATTGGTACTCTAATCAACCCGTTATTCAACGATTTCAAGATCAAAAGCGTAGATTCGTCGATTTCAAGATTGCGTCAGCCAACCCAAACTCGTGGCAAATGGATCTAGCCTTCTGGACAAGAGACCAATCTTGACCGCTATCAATATTAACTCTCGAATAGGTTACGCTAATGTACTTACTAATAAACAGGCTTCAACAGTACTAACAGCAATTAAGGCATTTATAAGACTCCACAAGGTAGACATTTTGACAACTGACAACGGTTCTGAATTTATGAATGAACATCCTTCAAAGCCAAATCGATCGACCATTTTAACAACGAGCCTGGTGACCATGGAACTATGGGGAAGATAGAGTACCGAACTCTTAAGCAACGACTGATTAAGATGGGGTCACCAAAGCTGACTCAAAAGCTTATCACTGACATTATCAACAACTACAATTCAACATTTCATAGATCGATAGGGTCTCCAAACAACGCTAAAGGAAAGGTAATTACCAAATAATTAGAACACAATCAAGAACTTGTAAATACACTCGAGAACGAGTTCGAGGTAGTAAGCAGTGTTCTTTATCGATTGAAGAAGAAGCAATTCGAAAAGGAATCAGCTAGATGGAGCAAAGCAATTTACTCGATCGTTGGAATAGACGGATACCGAATCCAGATTCGATCAAAGAATGGCCACACACTTTACAAGTCACCAAATGATCTAAAATTGGTTAAACGTGAGTCAAGCGAAGCTGCTATTAATAATGGTGATATCCTAGAAGTCGAGCGAATATTAGACCATAAAAAATTGAGATCTGGTAAAAATAAGTATCTAATTAAATGGGCATCCAATCTTAAATCATCATGGGACCTCAAAATAATTTGAGATTGATCAACAAAAACGAATTATCAAGCGTCGAGAAAGAATATTTTTCAAATCGTTAAAGAAGTAAAATCGCGAGGTAGCTTGACCGGTCTATATATTCTTTTAACTAACGGTTTCGGTGGAGATACTACATCAACTTTACGTTTTTTTAATCTCAAACAACTTCGGCTATTCTTCTTCAATATTAGAGTTTTCGAATGGTTCCACCTCTTCGAGATCAATCCATATTAAAGCCGAATCCATAGCTATACATTTCTTGATATGTATACTTCAAATAAGACGAATAAGTGTAAAGCTATCACCAACAATAATATTCAATGCTCAAGGAACGCCTTAAAGAGTGGTTTATGTTCTCAACATGATAAGGATTCTACAATCCACATGCAACGTAAGGAGTTAAGTAAAATGCATCGACGCGTCAGACTCTACTGCGATAAAATCAATCGTTTTCACGGAATGATCACTGAAATCCAGCGGCTCGATTACTTTAAATTTCACATCCAACAAATAGATTCGACCACTCGGGCATATCGTCATGTAATCAAAGATGATAATTCTAACTATCAACTTGAGGCTCTATTTGATCTACCGATTGATGAGATATTACCATATTACAAAGCTTTATTAAAAACGAAGAAACGAAATCGTCATAAATATTCAATTAATGGGTGTGCTGATGGTGCTATCCCCGAATCAATTAAATATAAATCTAGATTCAAATCTCAGTACTGATATATAAGAAGAAAACCAATCTGTTTCCATCTTTCGACAATCTCGCTCAACGTGAGCGTAAACGTCTAGAGTTGCTTCAAAAGACACAAATGCGTGTCAAGCAATCTAATCTTAAACGAGTTATGTTCGCCGAGACGAATTGGGCAAGCGACTTGGACAATACCATTACTACTCTAAAGCAAAAGCAAGATAGTTCAACTCAAACTGAATATGACGCTTCTTAAGGTTAGTGATGGACCTTTATAAAGAATAAAATCCCAGTGAGTAATGAGCAAAATATTGGTGATGTTAATGAAGAAATGGAGCCTAGAACAGCAGAAATAGGAACGCAGGCACCACCATCAATTAGGGAAATACCATCAACTGGTGAAATAACTGAAGAGTTTATCGCTAAAAGATGGATTAAGCAATTATACAAATCCAATACGAATTGGATTTCTTTAAAAATCATCCTATTAAGACAAATGTTTCTACGGATACCGTTCGTTGCATTGGCAAAGATGGTCATCTTTATAACTATAGAACAAAAACGATCAGAATCTAAGTTGGTCGATTGATAGCAACTGTACAACATATTCGAGATATAAAGTCAGATGCAGAATCAAATAGTGTTGACGAAGTGAGTGAAATGCGATTAGAGGATAAAAACGCATTTTCGTATTCAAATCCGAGAAATAAACGTCTTGCTGATGGTCAACTTCAAGGAATTGATAGAAAACTTCCTGGTATTGCCATTTGGTCTAAAGATGCTTCTTCGAATACAGAAATGGATGAGAAACGAGCAAAAGCAACGCTATCGTTTATGCTATTGACATACAGGAAGAAGCTAAAAGGATCTAACATTATTGTCCATCCGATATTAAGCGATGGTAGCTTATTAAATGGTACTGAACTAATAATCGATAGTAGGAGATCTAAGCGTTAAAAATCAACAAACTGAAAGAAATTTACCAAAGGTGCTAAATGATTTATCGTGGATTGAGATATTGAATCACTTTTATAAGCTAGCTGAAGATAAGAATATAACATTTGATTATGTCCCTAATGAAGGAACGAAATCAGTGCTGATCCTAGTAGATTCCAAAAGCAAAAGATTGGTTACTGGTTTAAAGGCAAAGAAACTGGTGATAACAGTCCGATCGATTCAAGTACAATATCTATGATTGAAGCAGAGTCGAGAAAAATTGTATCTGATTTTTACCACGCCTTATTTCACGAAGCTGATACATTTCCTATAAGACAGGTTCCAATTTTAAACAATGGAAGATGCGATAAAGCTCAACGTTATTTGGTATGGTATATCAATACCAAAAGCGACGTAGATGAATTTAGAGTTAGAAACATCTACGGTGATCTTATTAGTCATTCAAAATCCAACGAATCCTTTGAACGAGTTAATTGAGGGATACGCTTTCCGAATTAGATGAGATAATAGAATTATTAAAATCAACTAGAAAAAGCAAAAGCGTTGAAGAGACTGACAAGCCACGTATGGATAAGACACTGCTTTGTTTGATTTGTAATCAAGATCTATAAAATCACGTTCCGAAAAGAAAGAGTTGATGGCTTGAGACGACGAGGACTTCGAGGCGCGGGGGTTCGCGGGCGTCCTAAAGGTTCTACAGGAGATCCTTATCAGATATTAAATCGTAACGGAAAAATACTATAATCTGAATGACATTCAAGGTAGTGGCCTTGCTTCAGCATACATTTATAAACAAATCGGATCAAAGTTTGTTCTACCCCCGATCTCAACTTAGGAGAGCTTCACATCGTTTATCCAAGCCGCAAAATGTTGGACCTAAGCGACCAATTTCTGAAGACGTTGCTGCGATGATCAAGGATCTAGTCTATAACCAAATATAAGTCAAGACGGATACGGTCGATTATCGGTCGATGACCAACGCCTATTCAAAGAAATCTTAGCGGCAACTCATATCCAACACAGCTTCAGAGACGAGCTACCAGATCCTTTAACCAACGTCAAAATGGAGTACGAGAAGCTGAAAGGCGAGCTGATGTTAGACAATGATAATCCTTCGATTATTAAACAGTTGAAAATCATCACAGTAGATATGTATTCGAACAAGCTGATTGGTGGTAAGGAATTCAAGGATATTATATCGAGATTAATATAAGAGTTGGTCTTACAGAACTTCTTTCTAATAAAGGAAGATTTGTTCTAAACACTCGTCAAGTTACGAAGAGTGGAGAGCAGAACTCCCACAACCTTCAAGCTGAAGCTGAGTTAAAATCAATCGTGAAAGATCTCGTCATCAAGGAGACCCTAAGAAGGGACACGATGTGGGCAACTCTCGATAAAAAATATCA